>APFE031176564.1:0-77710 GCA_000404065.3 Pinus taeda
CCCCCGAGATTTTTTTTTTTTTTTGGACCCTATATTAGGTTGGGCGAACCTACCTATGGCTTTCGGTCCATGGTTTTGGACGCGATGGTTTTCGGTCCATGGTATTGGACGCTTCGGCATGTATAAATATGTATTGTAACATTGAAATGAATATAATGAAAAATCAAGCTGGTAGTCTCGGTTTTGAGATCCAGTGGGAATCTCTGTGTATATGTGTTTTATGTGTTATGCTCTCGCATTTTTATTTTTCCTGTGATTTAGAATTCGTATGCAGGTAATTTCTGTACGGGGTTAAAACCTACAAATATAACAACCATCATAGCCACATCATAACAAGTACATTTACACATATAACATAAGAAGAAAATAATCTCTTATTAACATATGAAAATCCAACCAAGTCAGGGACTTCCACATACCATCCAACCATAGGTTGGGATGAACCAAATCTTTCTTTCAGTTAATCACCCTTACGCCATATTCCAAGCACGAATGTGGGATGTCATGGAATGAACCAAAAAAAAAAAAACCAGGGCTTCCAAAGGCCATACCACCTCAACCCTCAACCAATGATTCCACATCACAGCCAAACATCACTAACCATCACTAGACCAGTCTCTATCGAAGTTGTCTAGGGATTCAAAGCATTTGTTCCAACCTAGCTTCCAAGACTAGTAACTCAACCCAAGTTGTTACAGGTATTCCAGAGCGTTTGTCCAACCAAGGATCCATGAATTAATAACTCAACCCACAATCATAATGAACATGGGAACCAACCAAAAAACAAAAGATAAAACCCACAAGATAATGGCTATCCAGAAAATGGCATGGATAGGCAAAACGTTGTCAATCCAGACAATCATCCATGCCAATGACAAATGGCATAACCAAATAACCACTTGCATATGCCATGCGTGTCAAAACTAGAAAGGAAATCATACATACAACTTGATCTTTGCAAGGAAAACCCATTGTAGCTTCTTATTTCGTTGTCCTCTTTCACTTTCTTGCTTTTCCTTTGCCTTCTTGTTCCAAATCCAATGTATGCACAAGGTCCTCTAGGAGTGCTCAAAGAACTATAAGTGTGGAAGAGTATGAGAGAGAGAATAGGGAGAGAGCTCCAAGCTAAAACTAACAAAAATCTACCAATTGATCCTCAAAATCCTTTTTATCATTGAGGCCTCCATCTTCTTCATTTTCCTTTATTTCCTTCATTTTCCTCCATTTTCCTCCTCACATGCAACCTGTTATCTCAAAATCAAGTCCTGATAGGCTGCTGGTCAGGTTGAATCTAAGTAACTATTTCAAACCAAGCTTTTGACTAAGGCTTAGCCTCCTTAGCCTGAGAGGGCTCTCTCAAAAGGGTTATTGATTTTGATTAATGATAAGATGGCTAACTCTTGTGGTGTAACAACATAGACAAATATAATGGCTGGATAAACATTACACAAGTTTCCATTGGGCCTATGGAGTCAATCATACTTCAGTAAACTATGACACTGCCTTTACATAGAAGTCAGGGCACTTAGCATTTAGATATTTAGAACACCACTAATATAAAACCATAGTTCATACATGCATACAGGAAGTCAGAGCACAATCAGTGAATTCTGAGTGATTATACATATATGAAACTGTAAAAAGACATTAAGGAAAGAACAAACACACATTCTGAACATGACAAATCCTTCATGAATCTTGAGAAGAAAAGCAGATGATTTATATTACTGAAAATGGTCTTTACATAAGCTAAAACAGTACTTCTGTTATCAAATTTCCAACCTTCATTACATTGCTGTTTCAGCTATATATAGAATCCTTATTCTAACTAATTCAAGCTTCCTCCTCCAGCATGAGGGGAATTTAATAACTCGATCCTTATCTCTAATGACACCTATCAGCTATTTAACTGACTATTAAATACAATAAAGTGTTGACTGAAACTTTTAAAAAGTTTTAAATTAACTAGGACTCTAACTCTCTTTCCATGCCATAGTGGCTACTCCTCGTTCTTTGACACCTGGTCCTCTTTCAAATTGGATAAGCTGGATATTTAATACTCCATCTTGACCTTGAACGTAGAATCTCTAACTGCCCAGTAGTAGTAGGAGATGTCCCCTGCTTCTCGGTCCCTGTTTTCCTCAATTTGCTCGAATATACAACAACATGTTTGAAGCCTTTAATAACCCAAAATATGGAACACTGTCACATTTTTGATGTGCTGTAGGTTGCATTGACGGACATGTGGGTAGGCAAAATTTCCTTGTATACAACTCATTAAATGCCTTTTGAATGGTGATAAAGGGGCTTTATAACAGAAATTTCACCTTTTTAAATATTTCACCTTTTTAAATGGACACCTGTTTTGGTCTGAATGGCTATTGTAGCTCCATCTGAGGTCTTGTGTACCTTTAAGGTGTCTCTCTTTCAAAATTCCCGTTCATAATACGAAACTACTGTCCTGCGTTTAAAATCATCACCTACAACAGTTTCGTAGCGCGCTACGAAACTGCTGTTTTATTTAAAACAGCTTGCCTTTAACCTGAAAACTTTATCTCCCAAAAATATTTCCTGAAAAGAGAATTCATTTTGTATGTAACTGGCCAAGCTGTGCCTTCATTTCTTTAATAGCTTTGCTCAGTTGGTTTATCTCATATTTAGCTGCTTCTATTTGGCTCTTCATGGCCACTACATAATCTCCTTGAGATGTGATGACTGTTTTGCCTGTGCTTCTCTTTTGCCAAGGTTGTGTCCCTTCAGACGGGTGAATTGTCCACCGCTTGTCTGATTGAGCATGCCTGATAAATTCCTTTTCCAATTGATAAACATGTTTCTCCATAAAATTAGTCAGCTTCTTTCTTAATTCCTGTACTCTTGCACTAGGAACAAACCCATTTCCTTTGATGGTCATATCTTGAGAGTATGCTGGAATATGGGATAAAGAGGCATCTGTTTCCAATGGTACATTTCCGAAAGCAAAAGATGGTGGCCTATCTGGAAGTACTGAATCCCTACTTATAAACTCCCAAGCTGTACCAATAAAATATATAGCTAAGCGTCCAACAGACTTGGCACGTTCCCCCCAGAGGCATTTCCCTTCAACCGCCTATGATAAACCCCCGCAAAAATATATGCTGAATGTAAAAGAGATAATGCAATATAAAACTTCCAATCTTTAGCAGGCCACTGGACACCAGCTGCAGCACAATAATTCGCCAGATGCTCTTCCAGAGATGGAACTCCTTTTGGCATTATCCCATTATCAAAGCCATATTGAGGAACTGGAAACTCATTATTGTTGATGAGAAAACACATGCAGTTGTAAGCAACATCAGACATTGGGTTCCCCAATGTTGACAATTCCCAATCTAAAACACCAATGACACGGTCCTCTGATGGATGGAACAAAAGATTATCAATCCGAAAGTCTCCATGAACAAGACCATTCTTTGACCTTATTTTCAAGTCTTCAGCTGGTATGTGTTACTTGAGCCAATCAATGAGTTCCAACATCCTTGGACTTTGATCTGGTTTTCCTTCACCGGTTGAAGCTAGATATTTCTTTGCCCATATTTCTACCTGCCTCTTGCAGTAATTTTCACGGCGTCCATAGTGACCTAATCCTACCGCATCAACATCCACATTGTGTATTGCTGCCAAAGTTTTAGTAGTAGCAAGGTATATGGCTCTTCTTTGTTTAGGGTTGAGTTCCGACAGTCCAGGATTCAGAAAGATCCAACCTTCCAAATACTCCATGATGTAAAAGGTTGTACCAATTACATTTGTATTAGTACAAGAACAAGAAACCTTTGGGACTGGAACATTTGAATATTTGCCTAAAGCTGCCAACACCTCAAATTCCCTTTCAATTGCATGTGCAGACTGGAGCAACTTTCTAGGAGGCTTTTTTTCGCAGAACATATTGTTTGACTGTTATATATGACTCAACTTCGAGAAAAAATGTTGGATTTGATTGTCCATGGCCAAACTGTGAAACTTTGAATTTTGTCATAGGAAGTGGGAAGCCTTCAACATTTGCCTGAGTGTAACGAGTAAGAGAGCTCTCATCAAATCGATGAGCTTGTTGAACCTGACCAATCATACTGGAAGTTTGCACTACCATTTTTCAATGTAACCCTGGTGATGCGGAATAAGCTCAAAATCCCAACACAAACCTTAAAATCGTTCAACGATCAGATCACAGAAGCCCTCTAAATAATGTACGCAGCATGTGAAACACAACATGGATTAATTCATGAGGCAAGGGATGCGTAACCATTATTTCTCCTTTGTAGAACAACTTAATATTTTGGAATGGATCATTGAAATATAGGATTAGTCTTGCGCAAGCAACTGGATTTAGTTTCATTTAAATGATCCATGACATTCCTTAGAATAGTGAACAGAGTTTTAATAACAGGGGCAATTTCAACAGGTGGCATATGAGACTTGATCTTTTGAAGGCACATAGAAGTAGCAGCTGTGGACTCTTCTTTTGGCCTCTCCTCGCCTTCCATATCCATCGCCGCAGCTACCTTAGCAACATTAAAAAGTGCAATCACTGCTTCAACCTCAGCAGCAGATGCCTTCTCCAATGTCTCGAGCCCTTTATTGTCCCTGATGGGCACACTAGGAGAGTAGACACCGGAAGCACTATTCTCCGTAGGCGTTCTATTGGAAAAGGCTAATTTATGAAGCTATTCAAGTGTGTAATAATTAACTTCAATGCCCCTTCTGCTTGCTGTATCTTCTGACCCTAGAAGATCATCAAGCAAAATCTCTCCTCTTAATCCACCATATATATATATTTGATTGCCAACAGAAGCTGCTGCATGCCGACAACGCTTTAGAAGATCCAAAGATGAATCAAATTCTGTGTGAGATTTACTTGTCCGAGGAGATGAAACAATCTCCATTTCGATCAACCCAAAATACAGCAGCTGTATCAAGTACTGAGATTGCAGGAAGCCCCTCTACCATTCTTCCTCCCCTGAGAGCACCTCTTGAAACATGCAACCTTGCGTCTACAAAGACTACTGCATGTTGATACCGAGGTGATGGAGACACTCCAGGAGCAAGAGTCCACTCCCAACGTTCATCTCTATGTTTCAGCAAGCCATATGCATTTGATTGGGGCAGACCAGAACTATCCCTTCCTCCACACAGCAGCAGCATTCCATCTGCACGTGCACTAGCTGTTGCATACATTCTCGCAGATGGCATATCTCCTTCTGGCTCAAGCCTCTACCACCGGTATGGCTTCTGTGATGTATCCAGTGCCCATGCATCAGATAATGTCCGCTTCCCATCATTTCCACTAACAATTACAAGGTATCGTTGAGCAATCAAGTCCATTACATGCCCATAGCATGGTCCTGGCCCAGGTCCTTGCACAACCACCCTTACCCTTTTCCTTTCGCAACTTGCAACCTGATAAGATGTTTCTGAGATTTGGCACTTGTTTAAGTAAAGGCAGCATAAATAACTGCTCATGTGGACACATGGCTATGAAACCGGTGATGAATGAGAATGTCCAGTGATGAATGATAATGCATATTTGACTCAAGACTCCTAAGACTCAAACTCTAAGGCAAATAAACATCAAACTTAGACTAGCACTAACTTTTACCATAAACTAATGTGAGACATTTTGGTATTAGAATTCTTAAGTGATAACACAACCTTTGACCTTTGATCTTCATTTTCTCCTAATTTCCATTATTTTCATAAATAAAATGCCAATTAATGCCTCTCTGCCTTTCCAAAGCCTTTCCAATTGCCTTTTCCAATTTCCATAGCCATTAATTAATCAAAAGTGATCCCCGCCACTATGTTTTTGCCCAACATTTACCTTAGGATATGTGTCCCATGACCTTGGTTATTACTTTTCCTATATTAACTTTATTACACACACACACACACACACACACACACACACACACACACACACATATATATATATATATATAACTCGGGGATGTTAAATTCATCTTTGCTTGCTTAATTTAAGGTAAAATCTCTAAAGGTAGTCACCAACCATGTAATATTTACATTCTCATCCTAGAAATTATTAGCATCCCAAAATGACTCACATACAAACAAGTGTTGTTCAAGATCTTCATTCCCAACACCATGAAAAATCAACAACTTCATAGTGTTTTCCATTTTTCTCTATATACCAACTCTTGATGATGTTCCACCATATACAATCACTATTTTTTGTGATCTACTCCCTCCCAATTTACTAGTTTGACTCTAACTACTATTCTGACTACCTCCACTTCCTTGGATAAATAAAGTATGTAGCACACTACTAGGAGAACTTACCTTTGTATGGATAGGTGTGCATGGGTTTGTAGGTTCGACATAGGGTGCATTTTGAGCATATCCTGAGGATGTACGTTCTTTTTTATTTTTTTGTGTAACTTGTGAAGACCCCCTTCCTCTCCTTCTTTGCATGGTACACCAATGCGTGTTTGACCTGAACTTCTTTGATCTCCAGGCTAATGAAAATTGAGCCAATTTTTGATAGCCCTTTGTCAATCTTTCCATGACATTTCATCACTATAATGAGAAAAGGAGGTTTCACTAAATGTGGAACATGGTGCAATTGTATTATTTATTTTTTTCATATTCCTTGTAATTTCGATGCTTGTTATGCATTAGTAAATTGACAAAAGGATTAAATTCTATTCTAGCATGATCAATGACAACGATGGTCAGTCTATTACCAAAAGCAGACATCCTTCGATGAAATGGGTCATTGTAAGACCAACAGAAGTAGGATTTAGTCTATCAAAAATCTCAAACACATCTATCAGAAGCACCGCGGATCAAGTTGTGTCAATCTACTAACAACCCTGGGCACATGAGTCCAAAGACTGATGAAACAAATAGTGTCGGTAGAATGAAGAACACCAACATCTTTTGATGAACTTACTATATCGACCACACTACTCCTACAATGGTTATACGTTCCCTGTCATCATATGAACAACATTTGTATGATTCAGTCATCATCAAAAGACTGACAAGGTGGGGTATTTAAAACAAATATCCATCTTATCTCTAGCCACCTTTTCACATTTATAAGTTCATGCATTTCTTTAGTTATAGTCAACTTTGGCCCATAGTGTAACATTCGAGTTTGTTAATATTATTATGGAATTTATTTCTAAGAGATGTTAGCATGGATACTTTTATAAGTAATAATGATGTAATTATGTTTTATTACTAATGAAAAAAATTGCCAAACAATTAATTGAATGGGTGGAGCACCTACATTAACTATGATTCCATGAGAGGGAATCATTAAGGGGGAATGGTGGAAAATCATTGTCTACTGAATTACTTTGTTCATAATTCATTTTTGAGCTAAAAGCTAAAAGATTATTTTTCCCATATTCCAAGATATTAGTTAGAAAATGAATTGGTAGAACTACCAACATCCCATAATTATAAGTTATAGGCGTGTTTATATAGATCCTAGGTCGGAAGCCATCTTGTTGATGGAATATGTGTTAGTTTTAATCAAATTTGGGATTAGTTTCTTAATTCCCAAGGAGCTTACATGGGTGAGAGAGAATTGAATAAACCATTATTAGAGTGCTTTGGTTATGTACTTAAGGTATGTTATTCAAAGACCATTAAATTTGCAAAATACCTATGTTATAACCTTTCAAACACTGAATGATTTTAGTGTGAAATTTAAATCATCAAGAGGGATATTGAGTTCTTTATTGTGTTGACTTGCATCATAAAATGTTTAAAATTTTTTAAGTGAAAAAATAGTGGAATATAAAGGTGTAGCACAATATATTTTAGATGTTACTACAGAATGAGTAAAATGATCTCCAAGGAAGAGATCTCATGTGCTTAATCACGAAGGATAACCAAAAATTCATTTGTACCATAAACAATAGAACATTTACCAATATCAAATTAGATATTGAAGCATAAATTTCAAACTAGATGTTAAGCTGAATTGATGGAAATTATGACACCCATAAAGAGATATAAAATCTATCAATCAAATGTCATACCCAAAATATATAGATATGAATGCAAAATTTGCAATCCTTTGTTCAATCCTACTTATAGTATCATCTTGTTGATGATTTAGGAAGGAATACATTAGTACTTGGAAAAAGTAGTAGTGCATTTGTTGTATATCATAAACCTGAAACATTCCACAATGTTGAATATTGTTTGAACAAGTTTTGGGGTTATAAAATTTAACTCTATGTTCATTTCAAAGAGGATCATTACATTAGCCTCATCCACCATTGGATAGAAGAAGAAGGTAATCAAAATTTCCATTTTGACATGATTTTGGTTTTTCTTCTCATGTTCTTTAGTGCACTTCATTATCCAACCAATTAGTGAAGGAGATTCCAACCAACTAAGTTTGATGTTTTATGTCTCTTGTTTTGGTTTGTGGCTAAACACAAGGGAAGTCTGGCATTGATGAGATGATTTAGTGCTTTCATTAACTCTATGAGTTCACTTACTTGTTGGAATCCTCTTACATTAGATTAGAATAGGAAGGATAAGATCTAGTGAGTAGTAGATTTCTTTCTATCCTATTTAGGTCAAGCACTACAATGGAAAATTTGTAGTCTAGCCATTGAAATGATACCAAGCTATATCTTGTCAAACAATTCGTAAATTCAATAAGAAGTTATAAATCTACCCAGGGTCAGTGTATAGGTAGTCTTTTCTAGTAAAGAATTGCAAAATGCATTCCACATTTTTTGTGCTTATTTGGACCGTGAATTTTCATTAGAAGTTATTTTGGGTGTGAAAATACCCACTGTTAGCACCTAAATCTGCATTAGGCTGAAGGAAGGCAAAATTCAGGGTAACCACAAACCATGCTCAACCTGGTAGCTAGCCCTACCAGAACAGGAGAGGGCTCTCTCCGTGTCATGCTCAGTGAATAAATACACAATGTGATCTGAGGTGACTTACAATGAATATTGATTTTAGGCTAGGTAAATAAATATGGAAACAAGAAGCGATTTTTTATAAATGACTGAGTTTCCGGGATATATGGGACCAACAAACAGTATGAGCAGAGCATTTAACACAAAGGCACAGATTACTTCATGAGGCAAGACAGGCAGAAAGTCTAGCAATTAAATTTGAAATAATGCAGAATGGAAAGATTGTTTAGGAGGGTGAAAAGGGCATAAACACATGAATCCTTTTCAATAGAAGAAGAACACATAACGTGAAACTTTCCCACAGGCAAAGCAATAAACATGAATTCTACCTTATCTTACTTAGAAAATTTCATTGGAAATGAATTTGAATGTACTGTGAAACGTAACGAAATACATATGAAACATAAAGAGAACACATTTGATACACTCACACCACATGAATCTCATGAACCAGAGGTGCTTCCTTTCATTAATTCTCTGTCAAAATATACAATGAAGAACTGAGTTCCTCTCCCACAGTCTCCCAGAAATTACAACCAACCCTTTTCAAATAGTTTTGCATACAATAAATAGAATGTGCCATTGGGAAATAGAACAACCCCCAGTTGGGGAGTTTTTCAAGTCATTACAAAATGGAAATGGAAAGCCAACCATTAGTGACAAGTGCAGTGTTACAAAAATGACAAATTGCTTGGGTGACTCCTCGCCTTCCTTTGCCACTTGGATGGGAGCCCACCTTTAGTGAAAATACTTTTTAAACATTGCCTTAGTTGCCGAGAAAAATATAGTGTAAATGAGTGGGCCCACTTGGAGAAAGTCTCGAATCGAAATGTCGTGGAGCGGAAGTGATTTTGGCCTTTGGGCCCTTGTGCGCAGCGCCAAAAACTATATGTGTTGTGCCACTTTGGAGGAAATTTTGAGGTACCTTCTAAAGTCCAAATCATGCACAAGTGTGCTTGTTGGAAAGCCCTGCTTGGCTACATTCCAACCCAAGTTGAATTTATGAATTTGGTGCTCATTTACCCCTCCAAAACTTCATTCTCCCAAGACTGCTTCCTGTGTGTCAAAATAGGGGCAGAGAGGTCATTTTTTGAGTGTTTTTGACCTCCTGGGGACTCAACACTTGTCCAAAATTCTTGGCCATGCACCAGAAGTCATGATTTTTCATGCTGAATCCAAAAATGCAAACCATTCTTGATTTGGAGCTCCCAATCCTAAGTATCGCGCCAGTGGCGCGACGCACAGGGAGAAAAACCCTGTTTTGTGCCCAAAAATTTGTCAAGTGACCAAAATTGCCCCAAATTTTTGAAATTTGGGCTGGAGGTTCTCTATGAAGTGCTATTCTAGGCCACAGAGGCTTTAGCCAAGATTCGAAGCCGATCTTGCTCTTTTTGCCTCTTTTGTCTCTTTGTCGCTCTCCATAATTTCGCCTTCAAACTCCTTATCTGAGCCTTTGAACTCATGTTTCGTGCCCTGTAGTGATAAACCATCCACCTCAATATGGTTTTGTCCTTGTTGGCCTTCTCTAGCAATCTCTCGAGGTGGATTTTGATACACTTGAGCCAAGACTCTCGGTCATTGTTAATCTCTTGCTCTAATGGAGTGAGATCAATCCTCCTATGTTGGGCAGCTTGGCGATTCTCGCGGATGTTTTGCAGCTCCATGATCTCATGCTGGTTTTCGAGCTATTTGTTCCTCTGCACAAAATACCTGATAATCCACTTAGCCCTCTCCAAATTGATATACAAGGATTGGATCTCCGTTTGTTACTCCTGGATGGTCCTCCTAAGCTTAGCACTCTCCACATCTGTATCATCATCATGGATGAGGATGAAGTCGGCCTCTCGTTCACCTGATGGCCCCTCGTCATACATGGGCCTCTTGCCCCTATCTTGTACCTATGTTGCCGATGTCGGAAGCAAGGCCCCTTCCACCAAAAGTGGAGATAACACTCGCTTTTGCTGCTGTAAACAAATGTCTATTGCCTCTCTGGTAGGTGATGAATACTGGCATAGTAGTGGTCTCATGGTGCTCATACTGATGAGAAGGACCACCTATCTCATGTTCAACCTATGATAATACCTGTGAAGTGCTGAAGAGGTCACGGGAGATGAAGTCATCCCAAGTAATGCCCTGTAATCCCAGCTGATGATCCACCAAAATCTTAGTAAGAGAAAAATGATAGACACTGTTAAGTTGCTGCTGAAGGGTCTTGTGCTGCATGAACGTGTTCATCCTCTCTATGTTCCTGCAAATGAAATATGGGATGTTCATAATCCATACCCTCGTAAAGTGCATGAGCAACTTCATGTGATAGGCATATAAACGAGAGAACCTCCCCTCACAACTGAAATATTTCATGATCAACTTCATGAGTGGAGCATATTCATCTTTCAGATGTCGGAATGGAAAGAGTCTTGTGAGTTGCCTCAAGAAACTGGCCTTAATGTAAGGCTTATAATGCTACCGATCAACCTTCTGTTTCTTGTGCCATGGTTCTCCAACATTTGGTATGCCGGTTGCTAATGAGACAGTTTCAGGTGTCAGTGTGAAGGTGACACCGACCAAGATAGAGTGATCTCCATGTAGGTGAAGCACAAAAAGACGGGCCAACTCATGATGAACTCGAACATTAGCCACTCTTTGACAAAACTCAAAACATGATAGATGCTGGAAACATGACATAGCAAGAGGGCAGGCCTGCAATTCTGTGAGGGTGGTTGGCTCATCCCTAACATGTTTGCCACTTTTATGATGTCTCTGGGGAGACTGTTCTTCTGAGGATGAATCACTTTGAGTTTCCACCTCATACTCCGATGAATGCTCAAATGCCATGACTGCTGTATATGGAGTGTGCTTGGATGGCCCTTTGATGATGTATGCAACTATGTGTTGTTATGAACTCTGCCACCAAGGGGAACAATGCAAAAGGGAGTGTTAGGAAGGGGAATAATATTATGGGATTAGGGGTTATGGGAGGAAATTTTGTTTAGGGACATGTAGGAGGGTTTGGGGATTTTATAAGGTAGGGTTTTGGGGTTTTATGTTTGAAAAATGAGTGGAGGGGATAGGGAATAGGGGTTTAGTACTGTTTTAGGGTAGGGAAAATAGGGAAAAATGGGGTAGGGGGGAAGGGAACAATGGAAAGAAGGGGAAAAATGAGAGGTGAAATAGGAGCCTTGGCATCAACACAACAAGTTTGCAACCCTAGCAACGATGGTTTTGATGATTTCAAGTGGTAGGGTTTATGAGTTTCTATTGCAACTATAAATGGCCATGAACCACCATCACATTCACAAAAATATATGTACAATCCAAGATGTCGACCCTACTTGTCAATTAGAAGGGATTCAAAGTCGATTTGATGCAATTGGGAGTAGGACCGGGCCTTTGTGGGTGTGCACCGCGCAGCAAACCCAGTGCGCCGTGCTCTGTGTGTGCGCTGCACCCATGTAGTTTCACCACTGTGGGGTCGTGCCTTGTGCGCCGCGTTCTCTGTGTGTGCTGCGCCCCTCTGCCTGTGTGTTGTGCCCTTGAAAACTCCTCCAAACTCACCCAAACACGTGCTAGCTCTCTCACAATCACTTTGCAATGTTTATCTCTACCTTGGTATGCAAAATGACTATGTTTCTTGTGGAAATTCTATATAAAGGCATTTGGATTCATGGGTTTGATTTTTGTTTCTTCAAAACCCACTTTGCTAATGTTTTGTTTTGACACTTTTCTCTGATTTAATGCAACTCTGTATTTCACTTTTCCCTTTGAATTTTTAGCTAAAATGATGAAATTTTTTGGCACTTTTTGCAGGGGTCGCATGACATGGCATTTGGCCAAGGAAACCATGACTGCACCTGAAGAGATCAACCAGAAACGTTTTTGAAAATTATCACAAATGACACACTGTTTGAATTTTATTCAAAACAGAGTTTTGAAGAACAATCGTAATCTGTCAACATGACGATGAAAATCTTTAAATCATAACTTTGTAAGGGCCTCCCTCTGGCCTGCATGGCTTTATTGGACATGGTTGAAGACCAAATTGACTAATCCCTGGACCTAATGGCTGAAAATGGCTCTTGTCCATTAAAAGATCGAACATTGACTGTCATGGACTTTAGTGAACATTGACAAAAGACCTAAGCCAGCAGGTGCTAGACATGAGGGGAAATGAATGACAAAACCTTTCCGTCAGATTATGGCATGCCCCTAGCAAAATGCAGATGCGTGGATGGAGCGAGACACCTAAAAATGAAAAGCAGAAAGAGTTTTGATCTCTGATGGAGGACTGACAAGACCGACTCTAACATTGGCTCCAATGGGGGATGGTAGCTCCTTGGAGGTTCCAAGAACAACAGATCTATGGAAGAGCTAGACTGTGTCTTCATCCATTGGGCTATGGACTCATTATTTCGACAAACAACACAAGACTCTGACTCATTTATGAAACTAAAATGGCCAAAAAACTGACTCAAATTTGATATTGAAATGACTTGAAGACTAAGTTGACAAACTCTAACCAAACTGAAATAAAATGGTATTTACAGTGACAGTGGAAGCAGCGTTAATAACTCAGAAATGGTACCGATTGAGCAACCGACCATTGATCATCCCTCTTGGACAATCTTCCCCATTCATTTCCTTCAGAAGAAAGGCATTCTGACCTCGATATGCTGCAACCTTGAAGGGACCTTTCTAGAGATTCTTGAACTTACCGTGCTTACCTTTTTCCTCATTCCTTGCATCCCACTTTAGTACCACATCATCCAACTAAAATTTGTCCGCCTTTGCTTTTCTATCATAAATTTTCTTAATCTTCTCCTGCAATTTGGATGTATTCTGGAAGACTTCTTCTCTGGTCTGCTACAAGTGGACCATTTGATTCAACCTTATCTGCATAGGATCATCTTCACTATCGACCTCCTGAAGAAGTTTGACTACCAGGGCTGCGAGAGAGGTAGGAAACACTGTATCAACTCCATAAACAAGCTCAAAAGGGGATGTACCAATGGATTTCTTCTGACTGACCCGATCTGCCCAAAGTGCATTGACCAACCTCTTATGCCAGCTCTTCTTGTTTATTTCCAGCAGCTTCTTGATGATGTTGACCAATGATTTATTAGAAGACTCCACCATTCCGTTGCCTTGCGGATGATAGGCAGTTGAGTGACCCAAAATGATATGATATTTATGAAAAAATTCTACCATCCTTTTTTATTTGAAAGCTGCTGCGTTATCAGTGATTAACTTATTTGGGCAACCAAAGCGAGACAAGATGTTATTTTCAAGGAATGAAATAATTACCGCATTTGTAGCTTGTCTGGTGGGAATTGCTTCGATCAATTTCGTGAAATAATCTATTGCTGTGAGGATCCATCTATGCTGACCGGAAGAAGCGGGATGAATTTCACCAATGAAATCTAACCCCCATTGCTAAGAAGGGGCACTCAGCTCAATAGGCTTAAGTGGTAAAAGCTGTAAATTCTGCCTTCCTTCAAAAATCTGACACTTATGACAGCTCTTGACCATCTTATATACATCAAAAAACAATTTCGGCCAATAGTATCCCGCTCTCAGGACTTTATTTGCTGTTGATTTCCAAAAAAGGTGACCACCACAGTCTCCCTCATGTAAATCCTCCATGACCTTCTTTGCTTCTCTTTCCACCAAGCAATTTAACAGAACGCCATCGGGATCTTTCCCATAAAGTGCAGAATTTAGAATGCAAAACTTGGCAGCCTTCAATTTGAGTGTTCTAGCTTTGTTCCTAGTCATGCCGGGTGGTGATGACAAATTTTTAAGCACATATATGATATTTGAATACCACAGAGAAAGAGCAAGCATTTCAGATACCTGAATTGATGATCCTTCCTCATTCTCATCGGGCATAACAGTGATCAGATTTATGTCTAAGGTGTGCAAGTTTGATTCGGCCATTAACTTTGCCAATCCCCGTCCTTTCACAAGCTTTGTGGGCTTTATTTCCACATCATATTCCAACAAAGCTGCAATCCACTTGCCTTGTCTTCCTTCTGGATCGATCTGCATTAAAACATCTTTGACAGCAGTGTTAGGAACATAAGCCAAAATATGAGAATGTAGAATATATGCCCGAAAATCTTTCAATGCTTTCACAAGTGCAAGGGCTTGCTTCTCAATGATGTTGTGTTTTAAGGTTGCATCTCTTATAGCTCTGCTGAAGAATGCAATGGGTCTTTCGTGATCATCTCTTTTCTGCAATAACATAGCTGCCATAGTATGCTTCGAAGCAAATGAAAACAATATGAAATCCTGAGTGTAGTCCGGGCTGACTAGAATGGGAGCTGAGGAAAGAGCCAATTTGACTAAATTGAAAGATTTTACAGCCTCCTCCGTCCATTTCACTTGGCTGTCCTTCTTAAGCATATTTGTAATCTCTCTTAGGTGTTCAGCAAGATTAGGTACAAAGTGGCGTAGAAAATTCATTTTACCATTGAAAGATTGAATCTCTTTCTTATTCCGGGGCAGATCGATTTTCTGAATCACTTGTACACATGCTGGGTCAATACGAATGCCATCTTTTGACATAATGTGCTAGAGTAGTTTGCCTTCCTCCATGGCGAACAAGTTTTTTTTCGGATTCGGCAATAGGCCATATTTTCTGCACTTTTGAAAGACATTTTTTAGGTGGTACATGTGTTCTTCATCAGATTTGGAAAACACCATCAAATCATCTAGGTACACAACCAAAAAGACATCCTTCTCATTTGCGAAAGCCAAGTCCATTGCACGCCGAAATGTGGCACCTGTGTTCTTCAAACCGAAAGGCATTTTAGCGTAATGAAAAGTTCCCCACGGAGTGGTGAACGCTGTCTTGTCTCGGTCATCTTCATGGACAGAAACTTGGTTATATCCAGAATAACCATCAAGTTAGTGACATACGAGATGCTCCCACTACTCGCTGAAGTATATGGTCCATTTTGGGCAGTGGATAGTTATCTTTCAACGAAACTTTATTGAGATTTCTAAAATCAATGCACAAGCGAATCTCACCTATCTTCTTTCATACGAGCACCAAATTAGAGATCCAATCCGAAAATTTGATGGGAACAATGATCCCTAATTTGTACAACCTATTTATCTCCTTTTCAATTGATGGCAGTAGCTTTGGATTTAGCCTCCTCAACTTCTGTATGAAAGGTTTCTGATTGGGCTTAATGGGTATACTGTGCTGAATTATATTGGTATCATATGTCTTTAAGTCAGAATAGTCCTAAGCAAACACATCTGCAAATGAAGACAACAAACTGATATCTTTGTCCTTTATTTTTGTTGGCAATGCTTTAGACGGTTTTACCATTTTAGGATTAGCAACTGTTCCGAAATTGACCTCTTCCACTCCCTTCTCTGTTAGTTGTAATGTTGGTTTGCGGGCTACATCATCTTGATCAAAGAGTTCTTCTAAAGGTATCAAGCCTTTAGGAATAACGTTATTCTTTAGCTACAACACGTCCATTTCATTGATCTGCACCTCATCTGCACCATTAACTTTACCATCGTCATTTTCTACATCAATTGAGGTTTCTTTGAACTTACCTTTGTTTTGTAGAAAATCATCAATCTCCTCATCATCTTGGAACACTTGCCAATATCTCTAATTGTATGAGACGGTTGGATGGTGCTTGACATGGATTTCGAATTTATTACTGGAGTTCATTGGGATCTTCAAACTACTTTCTGCCTTAGCAAGAGCATCAACAATGCTATTTTGTATACGAGGCACACATGTCAAGGTGTATTCTGAAAATAATTTTAGGATGTCTAAGACTGCATTCCAGTAAGCCCGCATCCGAGGATGCTTTGCTTGATATTTGCCTCTGACCTGCTTAATCACCAATTCAGAGTCACCATATACTGCAATCCTCTTAGCATCCAACTTTCTTAGAATTTTTAGGCCAGCAATCAGAGCTTCATACTCAGCTTCATTATTTGAACAATCAAAAGCTAACTTGTAAGAGCATACTCGCACGTTACTAGGCACTTTTCTTGGGGCAAAGAAAGGACTGCGTACCCAAATCCCAATTCCAGTGCCATCATTTCCCACCGCTCCATCGAAATACATGGTCCAAAGACCTTCTTCCTCTTCTTGTAAGTGCTGAAAATCTGTTTGCTATGCTTTGTCTGCTTGCTGTTCATTACTTTCAGCTGATCGCTCAACAATGTTCTATTGTTCTTGCCCTTCTCTCTTTAAAACTCCTCTAAAATTTTCTGTTATTTCTGGAATATCATTTGCTTCTACTAACTGACTATCGATATCATTGAAACTATCAGAATACAAAACGAAAGACTCTAAATCTGTATGTACATAATTAATCAGATGATTTATTGGTTTCTCCTTGCTTGTAATCATGTATTTCATTTTTTGTTCTCGATACAATTCCTCATTTGGCCAAACACCAGAATTGTTGCATAGGAGAAATCTAGTTGCAGTGTCCCTTTCAATTTTGCTAACCAAGACATGGAAAGAAGCATGCCAAACCTGGGAGGAATATCTGCTACAACAATATCCATCAAAACATTCTTCATTGGGAGTTTATCCAGACTCACAACCAAGTCTTTGATGAGCCCAATACATCTTACTCTGCTAGAATCAAACAAATAGAGATCATGGTATTGCCGGATGATGTCCAGACCCAGCTTATCCATAATAGCCTTGGGCATGAGATTGTGAGAAGCTCCAGAATCGAACATGGCATTATGTAACACAAAATCATGCAATCTTAAACTGATATAAAAGGGTGGCACATCACTATCAGGAGAATCACCATTCGATGCTAGCCCTAAAATCATTTCGGGTTGATCATCTTTGATATTCACCATGTCAGACATTGGGTCCAAATTCAAAAATTTAGATACTTGCCCTTTATAACTATTGTTCCTCATTATTTCAGTCAAGGGAATGGATACCTTCAATTTAGAAATTTCATTCTCTAAATTAAAAGCGATAATCTTTTCTACCTCTTTGACTGGGATTTCTTTCCTTTCCTTTTCTTTCAATGCAATTGGCTGATTTGATTGTTCTGCTGATGGTGATTTGCTGTTATCCGGACCAACTGCCTCCTTTCCTTTCCTTTGTGTAACTGATGAATCATTCTTTGATGCCTCAACGTCCATCCTCTTCTGAATTGGTTTAACCGGCACATCTCTGTTTCTAAGTGAATATTGCTGTTGCTGGGTAGACAGAGCATTCATATAGCCTCTTTGGTACTCATCTGATTCTTCCTCCAAAACGGTGTCATTGGCTAGAATGAAATCTACATCTTTGTGTACAGCCAAAATTTCTGCATACTCCTCATCCTCGGTAATATAAATAGGAAAATCATCAGGAGTAAAGAAGTGGTTTTCTTCACCTATTATATTCCTGTCCTCATCTGACTCCAGTCCATGCACAAAATTTTGTTGCAAATGTGGCTATACTTGATGTTGTGATGTTTTCTCTTGGGCTCGCTGATCTCTCTGCCTTATTCTATATTGTGGTTGTTGCTGGCCACAGAAGTTAGGATTTCTAACTTGTGGCTTAGGTTTGTCAAGTTTCACCCTTTCAAGCATCTGCTCTACCTTCTGGAGTAATTGATCTACTGAGGAAGAATCTTCTTTTACGGTGACCTTCTTCTCTGCCTTTGCTCTAGCCCTCTTGGTTAGCAGATTTGCTTCAATGCTAAACGTGATCTTCTGCATGTCTTCCATTGTGGCCGGTTCTCTCTCTCTTAATTGATAAGCCATGTCAGCATCAAAACCATCTGGAAAATTCACCATGGCTAGCCCCATAGGTGGCCTTAGATGATTGGTAATTTCATTATAAACAGAATTGAATCTAATGCAGTTGTCTTGGACTGACTCACCAACGTTTCGTTTGATTTGCTCATATTCAGCCAGAATTTGGAGAGGATTCTTTTTCACTTCCCAGCAGCCTAAAAATTGTCTTTACAGGTCGGCCAAGGTAGCAATACGTGCAGCCGGAAAACCTCTGAACCATTTCCTCACTTCACTTGCAAATGTCTGTACAAAGAGTCTCATTGCCACATTCTCCGCATTGACCTCATGAACTTCACAGAATATGCCATTCTGTCCACATATTGCTGAGTGGTAATGCTGTTAGGAGTGCCATCAAAAAACAAGATTTTTTTTTGATAATCTGCGGGCATATCATCTAAAACTTGAGGCAGAACAAGGGGTGCAAAATGGACAACCATCACTCTTGGTGGATTTGGCCTTGGAGGTGTTGGAGGAGTGTGCGCAGTTTGTAGGGGGCTAGCAATTGTAGTTTGAAGCTGTGCCACAATGTAATTATCAATTGACTGGTTAGCTCTTTCAGTCTCCAAGTCTACAAGAAACTGTGGATTGGGGACAGTAGAGTCAACCACCCTTTCGGATTTGGTATATCTTCTAGAAGCCAGCGTGCTATTAAGAAAAATAAAAGGACACAACCAACTCACTCAGCCTATCAAATCCTAAACTTATCATCCGAAAGCTTAGAATTATCAAGAAGTAAGGGGTGCAATATCTTCTTCCCAGTGGAGTTGCCATTATGTTAGCACGTAAATCTGCCTTACGCTGAAGGAAGGTGAAATTCAGGGTAACCACAAAACACACTCAGTTTGGTAGCTAGCCCTACCAGAACAGGAGAGGGCTCTCCCTGTGTCACGCTCAGTGAATAAATACACAATGTGATCTGAGGTGACTTACAGTGAATATTGATTTTAGGGTAGGTAATTAAATATGGAAACAAGAAGTGATTTTTTATAAATGACTGAGTTTCCGGGATATATGGGACCAATGAACAGTATGAGTAGAGAATTTAACACAAAGGCACAAATTACTTCGTGAGGCAAGACAAGCAGAAAGTCTAGCAATTAAATTTGAAATAATGCGAAATGGAAAGATTGTTTAGGAGGGTGAAAAGGGCATAAACACATGAATCCTTTTCAACAGAAGAAGAACACATAACGTGAAACTTTCCCATAGGCAGAGCAATAAACATGAATTCTACCTTATCTTACTTAGAAAATTTCACTGGAAATGAATATGAATGTATTGTGAAACATAAAAAAATACCTATGAAACATAAAGAGAACACATTTGCTACAATCACACCACATGAATCTCATGAACCACAGCCGTTTCCTTTCATTAATTCTCTGTCAAAATATACAATGAAGAACTGAGTTTCTCTCCCACAGTCTCCTAGAAATTACAACCAACCCTTTGCAAATAGTTTTGCATACAATAAATAGACTATGCCATTGGGAAATAGAATGACCCCTAGTTGGGGAGTTTTTCAAATCATTACAAAATGGAAATGGAAAGCCAACCATTAGTGACAGGTGCAGCGTTACAAAAATGACAAATTGCTTGGGTGACTGCTCGCCTTCCTTTGCCACTTGGATAGGAGCCCACCTTTAGTGAAAATAATTTTTAAACATTGCCTTAGTTGCCGAGAAAAATATAGTGTAAATGAGCGGGCCCACTTGGAGAAATTCGCGAATCAAAATGTCACGGAGCGGAAGTGATTTTGGCCTTTGGGCCCCTCTGCGCTGCGCCAAAAACTATATGCGCTGCAACACTTTGGAGGCGATTTTGAGGTACCTTCTAAAGTCCAAATTATGCCCAAGTATGCTTGTTAGAAAGCCCTACCTATATCCTTTCCAACCCAGGTGGAATTTCTGAATTTAGTGCTCATTTGCCCCTCCAGAACTTCATTCTCCCAAGACTGCTTCCTGTGTGTCAAAATAGGGGCAGAGAGGTCATTTTTTGAGTGTTTTTGACCTCCTGGGGACTCAACACTTGCCCAAACTTCTTGGCCATGCACCAGCAGTCATGATTTTTCATGCTGAATCCAAAAATGCAAACCATTCTTGATTTGGAGCTCCCAATCCTAAGCACCGCACCAGTGGTGTGGCGCATAGGGAGAAAAACCCTGTTTTGTGCCCAAAAATTTGTCAAGTGACCAAAATTGCCCCAAATTTGAAATTTGGGCTCGAGGTTCTCTATGAAGTTCTATGCTAGTCCACAGAGGCTTCAACCAAGATTCGAAGCAGATCTTGCTCTTTTTGCCTCTTTTGTCTCTTTGTCGCTCTCCCCAATTTCGCCTTCAAACTCCTTATCCAAGCCTTTGAACTCATGTTCTGTGCCCTGTAGTGATAAAACATCCACCTCAATATGGTTTTGTCCTTTTCGAACTTCTCTAGCAATCTCTCGAGGTGGATGTTGATACGCTCGAGCCAAGACTCTCGGTCATTGTTAATCTCTTGCTCTAATGGAGTGAGCTCAATCCTCCTATCTTGGGCAGCTATCGATTCTTGCGGATGTTTTGTAGCTCCATGATCTCATGCTGGTCTTCGAGCTATTTGTTCCTCTGCTCCAAATACCTGATAATCCACTTAGCCCTCTCCAAATTGAGAGACAAGGCTTGGATCTTCGTTTTCTACTCCTGGATGGTCCTCCTAAGCTTGCCACTTTCCACATCTGTATCATCATCATGAATGAGGATGAAGTCGGCCTCTTGTTCACCTAATGGCCCCTCGTCATGCATGGGCCTCTTGCCCCTTTCCTGTACCTGTGTTGCCAATGTCGGAAGCGAGGCCCTTTCCACCTCGGGTGGAGATAACACTCACTTTTGCTGCTGCAAACAAATGTCTACTACCTCTCTGATAGGTGATGAATACTGGCATAGTAGTGGTCTCATGGCACTCATACTGATGAGAAGGACTGCTTATCTCATGTTCAACCTTTGATAATACCTGTGAAGTGCTAAAGAGGTCACGGGAGATGAAGTCATCCCAAGTAATGCCCTGTAATCCCAGCTGATGATCCACCAAAATCTTAATAAGAGAAAAATGATAGACACTGTTAAGTTGCTGCTGAGGGGTCTTGTGCTGCATGAAGGTGTTCATCCTCTCTATGTTCCTGCAAATGAAATGTGGGATATTCATCATCCATACCCTGGTAAAGTGCATGAGCAACCTGATGTGACTCTAGATCTTTCTCTGATTTAATGCAACTCTGTATTTCACTTTTCCCTTTGAATTTTTAGCTAAAATGATGAAATTGTTTGGCACTTTTTGAAGGGGTTGTTGACATGGCATTTGGCGAAGGAAACCATGACTGCGCTTGAAGAGATCCACCAGAATTTTTTTTGAAAATTATCACAAATGGACACACTATTTGACTTTTCTTCAAAACAGAGTTTTGAAGAACAGTCGTAATCTGTCAACATGACAATGAAAATATTTAAATCATAACTTTGTAAGTGCCTCCCTCTGGCCTGCATGGCTTTATTGGACATGGTTGAAGACCAAATTGACTAATCCCTAGACCTAATGACTGAAAATGACTCTCGTCCATTAAAAGATCGAACGTTGACTGTCATGGACTTTAGCGAACATTGACAAAAGACCTAAGCCAGTAGGTGCCAGACATGAGGGGAAATGAATGACAAGACCTTTCTGTCAGATTATGGCATGCCCCTAGCGGAATGCAGCTGCGTGGATGGAGCGAGACACCTAAAAATGAAATGCAGAAAGAATTTTGATCTCTGACGGAGGACTGACAAGACCGACTCTAACACCCACAACCAGAAAGAAGGCATGATTATTATCACTGAGGTTTATCATTATATTGTTTTGAGTAGGGCCATATTGAGACATCCATTGCATCATCATTGGGTCATTTTAGACCTATATTTATTTTTCTCATAAGTGTTTCTTAATTATATATAAGGTATTGTTACTAAGATAATTCCTATAGCATATTACCTCTTCCATCCAACACATAACAAGCTATCACTTCTTTGTTATTCCTTTGTATTTTTTCTTGTAGCAAGTTGTTTTATTTTTCATATGACATTTGATGTGGAACGATTAGCATAAAAGGGGATTTAATGAACTTATTTGAGGCAACATTTCAATGAAATTTTAAAGTATATATCCAATATCCAATGGAAACATGATTTTATCCATGTTTCATGGTAAGGGACAAAGGATTCTTTATAATCTATTAAAGTTGGTTGTTATGGAAATGTCAGGGAGAATTATAGAAGACCAAACTAGAGGAATTAATTCAACTCCTAAAATTAAGAATGATGAGTGTTTCTCCCTTTATTTTCCTTTCAGTGGTTTATTGGAGGGAAATAGGGCATTAAGTGATTCAATCAATGTACGAGTGTGTAAGGAATAGTGGGAAATTACTCTTGATTGTTGGAGAATCATAGTGCAATTTTCATAGTAATATCCCCTTCTATATTTTCTAAATAGGTTGAAGTAATTATAAATTATGGAAATTAATGTCATGGATATGGATGGACACAAGTCGCGGATATAGACTCTAGATGTTTAAGTGTACAGGGAGATTATTACCATCCTCATTATTTGTTTCTTTTTAAGGAGATGAATTATGGGCGAATATTGAAATACTATATATGAATGCATCATTGAATAGTTATTTTATATAAAGTCATTAATTAAAATAACTATGTGAGATGTTTTTTATGTATTGAAAAGGTAGTATGGAGGTGTTATCCCATGAAAAGATCCTTTATTAGGCTGCACAATAAACACGTTCATATAGTTGTCATAGATTGTGTTATCACTGAAAATATTTCAAAGGAAAAAGGTAAGATCAAGAGAGTTGAATTTTTTGATGGGAAACTATGTTTTTAAATCACACAGCAGTTTCGTAGCGCACTACGAAACTGTTGTAGCTGCACATTATGCTTTTATGGTACTAACATCAAAGACAAGATCCCAAAAAACAGAGTCAGGCATTGTAAGGCAAGGAGACTTAGGTTTCTAGATGTTGCTTCATTTGTTTGATAGATCTCCAACACTTGGTATTGTCCTAAATATAAATCCTCAAGTTTGAATGGCTCAAAAATATCTGTAGACAAGGATATGGAGAAGCATCACAAGGAATTTTCCTGAAGACGTTGCTTCGGTGTTTACTAGTTCTGAGATTGTCGGTGGAGATGAAAGTAAACTTCAGGTTTTGTCTTCGGGAGAAGTAGAAGATAAGCATAAAGGGATTCAAAGTGTCGGGTCATTCACTGATTTATGTGGACATTTTCTTGCAGAAAGCTCAGATATTACCGTGGAAAGCCAAAAAGTAAGCTTGAGGTTGTATCTTCCACAGCAGTAGTCGATCCAAATGAATCTGTCCAGAGTTTGGGTTCTGTAGACTCACCTAGATCTTTTCAAAGCATGAATTGTCAGCGGTTTTCAGAACATAATTCTTATGACATAATTATTTTAACTTCTCAAGAGCAAGAGTGTGAGTCTGAAGGTGTTTTAGAAACACCATGGAAGGAATTAAGCAGTGAGGCTAATATACCAGTTTCTCTGGTTCATGTTGATGATTCTGAGTCTCCAGAGGATCAAGATGGGCAAATAAACTTTTCTAATGAATCCTTGTTGGATTTCAGGAATGATGAGTAGATCCATGTTACTAATGAAGTGCGTAACATTAGTCATGCCACATTAGAGGAGGGATTGGCTCAAACCCAAGGCTCATCACTAATTTCTTCAGCTGTTGATGTTATTCAAGCTCATTATCGTTGACTATAGGTTTCCGAGAGGAAAAGATAGCAATAATTAGTGTCAAAGTTTATGCTGCGGGTTTGTATGTGGATGCCATAATTACATCATACTTGGTTGCATGGAGTGGAAAGTTGCAAAGCAGGCCAATCCTAAAGAGTCTGTATTGTAGCGGAAATAGGGGATTGATACTGCGAATTTGGTTTATTTGCAGTCATTAATTGGGGTTTTGAACCCGCAGCCTAGCGTTGGATTGGCAATTATTCCTGTGTATACCCTGAGGAAAACAGGTGGCAATCAGAAAGCAAAAGAAATATATTTCAAAGACTTCGATCCATGTCATCAACTCCCAGACAGCAGCAATGTTGATAGGCTTCGGGACTTTATAAAGCATGTATATGTTGACAAGAGGTATAACGGTGATAGAGGCGGTGATAGACCTCCAAGAGGAAAAACGGGTGATAGAGATGATGCCTCTGAAAGTAGGAAACCAGATTCATTTCGGTCAGATTCCCGTAGCCCTCTATATGAAGATGAATATGGAGATCGTCGTTATGGTGATCGTTCTGGATCCGGTGATGTTTGGAGTTTGCCAAATTTGATTAAATTTTTCTTGTATGTTGCAGAAGAAGTTAGAAGTATTCTGGCATAGCTGGGACTGAGGTTGCGAAGGAAAGTGCCAATGTTGTGATTTTAGATGATAATTTTGCAACAATTGTAAATGTAGCAAAATGGGGGCGTTCAGTATATTTCAGTTGCTTTGGGTCAATCTGATTATGGATACACTTGGCGCTTTGACACTGGCAACAGAACCTCCAAATGATGAGTCGATGAAAAGATTACCTGTAGGAAGAACTCAAAGTTTTATCAGTAATTCTATGTGGAGGAATATAAATGGCCAAAGTGTCTATCAACTCATTATATTAGCAGTTTTGGAGATGGAAGGAATACGGCTTCTTGAGCTACGTGGTTCTGATGCAGAATCAATTTTAAACACATTGATCTTTAATACATTTGTCTTCTACCAAGTGTTCAATGAAATAAGCTCTAGAGATATAGAGAAGATAAATGTATTGCGTGGCACGTTCAACAACTTGATCTTCATTGGAGTAATGTCATTCACTGTTGTATTCCAAGTAATAATGGTAGAATTTCTTGGTGATTTGGCAAGTACAGTTCCACTTAGTGGGAAATTTTGGTTGGTTAGTGTTCTGATAGGATTCTTTAGCATGCCTATTGCGGCAGTTATAAAATGTATCCCTGTTTCACCTAAACAGCCGATAGATTACAAGGGATGCAAAGGACAATCCTATGTGGAACCAGCTTCTTGTTCCAACTGGCACTTTGAATACGTGGGATCCAAAATCCACTTACATACATAATCCACCATATTTTAAAGAGATGTCAATGACTCCTCCTGGTTCACATGGCATGAAGGATGCATACTGTTTGCTTAACTTGGGGTACAACATAACAACAGATCACATTTCTCCTGCAGGCAACATCCAGAAAGATAGTCCAGCAGCAAAGTATCTTATGGAACATGGAGTTGATAGAAAAGACTTCAATTCCTATGGAAGTCATCAAGGAAATGATGAAATGAACCAATTTTAAAGGACCGACAAACAGGGGCCTATGTTTCAGGGGTAACAGAAAAGATGTGTCATTGAAGACAAACATGGAGCATTAAAGGTTCATCACAACTATCTCAGCCAAACTCTAGATGTCAGAGAATGAAAATGATTGAAGATCAAGGCAGTTATAGAATTTGAGTCCTATTTGATTTAGAAGTCTAGAAGATCTAGTAGAATTAGAATTTTAATTGTTTTAGGATTCTAGCGCTGTCAATTAATAGTCAGCTGCAATTATTAGTTAGTTAAAAGTTAGTAGGTGTCATCATAGGCAGAATCGAATTCCCCTCATGCTGGAGGAGGAATATCGATTAGTTAGAATAAGAATGCTATATATAGCTGAAACATCTATGTAACAGGGGTTGGATGTTTATGCAAAAAAAACAGAGTTTATATTGGCCTGTGTAAAAGACTTTTTACAGTAATAGAAAGACTACTTTTTCTTCTCAAGATTCATACTTTGTTCAAATGCTCAAGATGTATGTGGTTTTGTCTTATCCTTCATATTTTACAGCTCTATAGATATACAATCACTCTGAATTCACCTAGTGCTCAGACATCCTGTGTATATTTATGAGTTGAGGTTCTTTTGAGAAATGTTTTGAGTGTTTAAACATTACATGCCTTGACTTCCATGAATGAGTAGTAGTTAGTTTACTGAAATGGTGTTTGACTCCATGAGCCCAATGGAAGAAATGTTATGTTGTATTTCCAACCATAATGTTTATTTAAGTTCTCATTACAAGAGTTAGCCCTCTTAGTGTTTAAAGATAAATCAGTAGTTTATTTTGAGAGAGCCCTCTCAGGTTAGGGAGGCTAATCCTTAGCCAAGAGTCTGGTCTAAAATAGTTACATAGAGTCTAACTGATTAGCAGCCATCAGTACTGATTTTGTGATAACAGATTGATGTTATGTCCACAAGCACACAAGCTCCAAAATTACTTTGTTTGAATGGATATATTGTATATCCCAAGATATACCAATATTTCTTCTTGTTCGTATAAGTTATACCACTGTTATGAGCTATACAATTCTTGGTAATGATTGAACTATGTTATTAGTACTAGATTATCTCCATAATAATAATAATACTAATAACATGTGGAGAAATGGTAATGATAAGTTATGAGTCCTTGAATCCTTGGACATGCTATAAGGTTTGAACACCATTGGAACTTATTTACATAGTAACACTTAACCTAATACATATATTTCCATATTTGATTACACTTAATTGAACCAATCCTATATAATATGGAAACAATGATCAAGTTGTGTGTTGACAATGTTGGATGCCGTCAACATTGTAAGGGGATCTCCTTGATGTGATTTCCCAATTAGACCTCACAACGTTTGGTGTAGGAGTCCTATCTGGTCATATGGTCTGGCCGCCATTAGAAAGGTTTCAAAGATATGCATTGGTTGCAATCACACACAAGAGAATGCAACACCTCTTTGGGGCAACAAAAATGTGAGATTTGTGAGACACCCAATGTAAGGTGTATGAGGGAGACTTCCACAACTGATAAGGAAAATGAGTCACTGATTAGAAAAGTAATAGCATTATCCTAAAGGGGGACCCTGGAAGGAAGATAAATACTTGTTGATTACTTGTAGATTAGTCCACATAATAAACAACAATCATTAAAGCATAATGGCCCTCATTCAATAATAACCATAGATAAGAAACAAATTAGTTCATTAACTTAGTATGCAATTAAAGTAACATATACCATAAGCATAACAAAAATATTCCAACTGTATCTATGATACATGTATGAAGAAGTGTCGACTCATTGAGCTTCTGATTAGGAATGAAAGATCCCAAGTATATTGTGTTAGGGTCCTAGGGTCTAGGGATTAAAATGTATTTTCCTCTTTTTTTTATTCATTTTGTGGGATTTGCATGTCAGTTTAGCCTATGAATCACTGTTATCATAGTCTAAAGGATCATTATCTAAGGTCACTGTAAGTTTTTCAAGTCATAGAGGGTACTTAAATACAAAATCAAATTTGAGAGACTCTAAGTCCATGAGAGGGTCATAAGGTCATTTTTCATGTCGAGTCATTGAGGGTTCATGGGGGTCATTTCATGGGGTTTCCATTTGTCACAAGTTAAAACCACAACAGTCAAATTCCATTTGTTAATCTTCTATGGGTTTGTTAGTAGTGTCCATCATATCCCTGTGTCACCATTCACATTTCACCTTTCATAAATTCATAACTAACCTTTATATACTTCTTCCATGCACCATTTACCATGATAGATTCCCTTCATTCAAATTTACCATCATATACACCCACTGCTTCAAATCACTTCTCATCATCATTGCCATTACATCCCCCTAAACTCATAATTCATCATCATCACCTAGAATTCATAATTCATGATTATCATAACCCCTTTATCCAAAATTTACATTCATGACCAAAACAAGCCATATGGAGCACAAATTTTCAATTTTTTTTTTCATATTTCCCTCATTCTCTCTCTAATCCATAGTTTATGCTTTGATAAGATTCGACAGGTCGCAAAACAGAAGGTCGAAAGCAGCTTGGTAGAGGATCGAAGGCAATTTTTTCAAGAGGGAGAAGGTTGTTGCACAGGTTCTAAACCACGCAGTTGTTGCGCAACAACTGTATAACCATTTCAAGATCCTTGCAGGGGTCAATTCTAGTCTCCCATTCCTTCCAATCAAGATTTTTTGTTGTCTGAGGTAGGAAACCTACTCTCTAGCCATAGATTTCCTAAAAAAATCTACGAGACATTATTTAGTGAATTATTGTGTGTGTGTTTGTTGTGTATATGCTGCGCAAAAGTCTACCTTGCTATTGGTTTATGTATGAGACATTCTGAATGTTGAGGGTTTGCATGTGATGCATTAACATATGCCTAGCCTAGCCTATCAGTCACATTATTTGTTAATTTAACTTGATTTCATTTATATACACTCACTTTTTGACTTGAAATGTAAAAGGGTTGTCAAAGCTATATATATTTCTCAAACCCTAAAAGTCTTTGAAAATTTATGAAAAACATGTTAGCTAGATCACTTAATCATGTTGTCACCCTTGTCATGCTATCATCCCTTTAATTCCATTGTCATTTAACCCTTTATCCACAGACCTGGTGTATGCACAAGATAATATTAGAAAGGGTGTGTTGTAGTTCTAAAAACTAGATGGAAAGCCCAAGGAGAAAAAAAAAAGCAAAGGGAGGAGAGGTAGTTCATATTGAGCCTAGAAGTTTAGAGATGGTGAATGCTAACCTTGCAATCAGAGTGGAAATTGAATGAAGAAGATGCATAGCCTTCTATGAGAAAATTCAAACACATGGCCACCACTTCCATCTTGTTAGTATGTTAGCCATAAATTTTAAAGGTGACAAGGTCAAAATTGGAGATTTAGAATTTACAGTGTCTGCATAAAATACTTCTCAAGCCACAAAAATCTCCTTATAGGGTGAAACCTGGTTCAAAGGAAAGGAGTTGGATGCCTCACATTTTAAAGAGTTTTTAAAACCATAGTACAAAGATAAATATGACACTACATTCCCAAGAAACTACCTATTGAACCACTACAACCAACTGTTGAAGGTAATATAGAGGTATTTTACATGTGAAGGATGCTTCAACAAGGTGTACTAGTATCACATTTGGTTTCTTATGCATTTCATTGGAAAGAGAAGCCTAAACTTATCTTATTACTTGTTCAAAAGCTTGGGCAAGATGGCAGAAAGAGTTCAGTCTAAGGGAAAGAAACTCTTGCCTAGCTTGTTCCATTTTTCACTAATCAAACTGTTAGTTTTCGATGAGTTAGAGAAAAAGAAAATGCCTTGGGATGGAAGCAAATGAAGAGGCACCTAAAGCTGAAGAGAGAGTGAAGGAATCAATGAGGGATAAGAGAGAAACTAGTAAGGGGAAAGGAAATATACAAGTGGACCATGAAGAAACAAAATTTCTTCATAGATCGAGGACTAGGTTTTCTACCAAAAATTTGATTGAGGAGCCAACTGCTCAAAAGACCATTGATATCCTAGGGGATATGCCAAAACAGGGTGCAGAGGGTGAGAGATATTTTCAAATGGAAGACAAAGACCTTGAATTACAAAGTTACAAGACAACCTTACTAAATCTCATCTTAAGATTGTCTACTTGTAGAAGGATAATCGAGAGCTTAGGCACATAACAAAAGAAGCAACCCAACATTAAGAAAGTGATTTGTTCAGGAGGCCTCCTTGACCTACAATCCAAGATAAAGTAAAATAGGTGATTGATGTAGAGGAGGTAAGAGAACCAAATGTGCAACTAAGGAAGCCTATGACAAGGTCAAAGCCAAAGGGAAAGAGCAAATGAAAGATACCCTGCCATCAAAAGAGAAGCCTGAATTTGATGAATGGAAGGAGTATTAGGAGCTATTTGAGGAGATTGAGGTCTGCCAATGGTAAGTTGATAAGATAATATAAAATAATGAAATTTACAAGAGAGCCATCAACGATACTATCTCAGAAGTTGATGTTCGGGTTGCAGAAGCTCTTAACATAATTGATAAAGACAAAGGAGCCTTAAAATGGACTCTTCCCCTACATGGAAAAATAAAGAGATATTACACAAGAAATCTAATTATGAGGAGGAGATTAAGGTTGATTAAACATAATATTGCAAGGGCTAGGAGACAACTCAAGAAAATCAAATAGTCACAGTTACCCAACAATCTACCCACGGTAGCACAACCATTTAAAGAAGTCAAAACAACATCCAACAAAGGAGCCAAACCATCAACTAGCAAGAATAAGAGGAGGTAGCTTTGGTATATAGACTAAATTTAATCATTTTTTATCACATAATCTGTTCCATTCTTCTGAAAGTCAAAATCTGTGTAGCCAAGGGCTAATTTTACAATCACAAGAGGTCTTTTTTTAATGAAATTGTGATTTTTTTGGAGTTTTGATGCATGCTGGGAGTTATAAGGTGTATGTAATGGATTATTGGAAATTACAAATTTTTTGGAGCGGGAAATATCAAACAAACTCAGGATTTGAATTCTGTTGTGCAACTGTTGGGCAAGTGGTGACTAGGCATTTCAAGGGTCTACACAAATGAAAGGAGGCATCTAGTGGGTCCTTCACCAATAAAGCACTATCTCCAATGTACCCATCAGCTCAGTTTCATCCAGTACAACTTGTAACAATGCTGAGATGGAAGTATGCTACATAGTCGCTGCACAACTTGTCACTCAAGCTTGCTTTTGTATTTTGGTTATTTTTAGACATTCTATAATTATGTTAGTGATCAGGATAGGTATAGATTGGTGGATAAGATTGATTTTATGAACACGATGTTGCTAAGTTTTTTATCTAAGCTTTAAGGCATGATGTTTCCAAATTAAGTTTGTCTCGATCTTCTTAGCTAATAGGAGTTACATTGTATTTAGGTTTTTTTTTTCCTTTTTATTTTTTATGTAAGAAAATCTTCCTAATTGTATTTAAGAAGAAAAAGACATGACAAAAGGGTTCGGTTGGGTTTGAGTTATAACAAACTAAGGTTGTTTTGTATTACATTATGTTTCCAAATAAATAGAAGAAGGTGAATGTTTTCCTATCTTGATAAATCACTAGTATGTTTTCTTATCTTGCCCCTGTCACAAATTGTGTTATGTCCCTTTTACATTTGTATCTGTAACTTTGACTCAAAATAGGCCTCACCCTCTACACCCAATTTCAAAAAATTAAACCAAAAATCAATTTATGATGAATCATAATCAGCCGAAAACCCATATCTATCAGTCCCCTAGGTGATTGATAACACGAGACAGGGAGAGAGCCCTCTACAGGACTAGGGGGGATGGACCTTAGCCTATAAGAGGTTTATGGTTACCCCTGTAATCCTTTTCTCAGCCTAGAGGTCAAATTATAAGGTGCTAACATTCTGGTGCCATTGCTGGGGGACTGAAATTCAAATATTCCCTGGGAAGATTTATCTTTTTGAGAACTATATCCTAGCCTTGTGGGTGACAGTTGCTAGAAATCAAATGGTTGAACAATCACCTTGAAAAATAGTGTTGAGATCAGTCGCAATGTAGCTGTGTGAGGAAATATGGCTTTAAAGAGATATACCAGACAAAATCTTGACCCAAATCCTCCTGAAGTTGTAGACAACCCTGAAAATTTGTTTAGAAGAAAGAGAACACCTAAAGAAGATCAAGGGAGTAATAGTCCCCTTGGATGGTCCTACTCTTTGCCTGAAAGTTTGAGTACAATTGAGGACATTAAATTCCACTTATCATTTGAACACCCTTTGTCTAGAGCTAAGTCTAAATCTTTTATTTTCGAAACTGTCATGGATGAATCAATATGTAGTCCTTTAATCTCACTTCCAAAGACTGAATTTGGCATGAATATATTACAACATCTTATAAAACTTAAGAGTTTAGTCAATAAAGTGCACCAGACTGCTAAAAAGGCATTCCTTTTCCAACAAACAATCCCACTTTCATCTTCAACTTCTACCTCATTTGTTGCCTCTTCATTTACAACTTCTTTGAGTCCACCTCATAGCTCTAATCCCCTAATATCTACTATTTATACACCCCCTATCATAACCACTCTTCCACAAATTGTTACTCTGCCACCTCTTTCATCTCTAAAAACTACCACCACTACAAGTTCATCATCCACTCAAATATCAACCATGGTAGCTAGGTTTTTCCCTTTGATTTTAGTTGCTCAGTTACATGACTTGCCTCAGAATTATGGTCAAAGACTCCCTTAGTATGATGGCACTGGTGAAACTACTACTAGACAACATGTAGATAAAATCAATGAATTTGTGGATCTTGAAGAGGTCGATCACGAGGATGTGAAGATGAGGTTGTTTGCACAAAGTTTCTTCGGGGAGGTGAACAGATGGTTTAGAAGTGTTAGAGCTGGAACTTTTTCCACTTACCAAGAATTTGAAGATTCCTTCATTGCAAGATGGTGTGAGAAAAAAAAAACCCTTTGCAGATCCTTGCAGGGTACAACAATTTAAAAAGACAACCCAATGAGATAGTCCAATAATTTTCAATAAGGTTCAAAAAGGTATATAACTCCATTCCAGAAGATATAAATTCCCCTCCCAGATTGGCCTTACTCCACTACCTTGATTGTTTCGATCCAAAAATGGAATACCAATTTAGAGAAAGGAACCTTGTAACACTTGAAGACATGCAGAGCAATGTAGTTAGTGTGGAAGAAAAACTTTTGGTAAATACGTCTAAGATGAAGTCAGAGAGGAAAGTAACCATTAAAGAAGAGCCTTCTACCTCATATGATGCAAAATTGGATACCTTAGTAAAGACCATGGAGAAAATGATGGAAAAGATAACATTGTTAGATAGATTTATTGCTAGAGAACCTCAAGGAGGCCCACAAACACAAAATCCAAACTTTAGGAGGTAGCCAAAGATCCAGATTAAGCAAAGGGGACAAAAGGGTCCAAAAAAACATCAACAACAGGTGATACCCCCTTTCCAACAGAATTATGCACAAGATCAAGACAAGGAAGATGAACAAGCACCTGAAGACCAAATCCACTTTTTTGGTGATAGACAACAAAATGCTTATTTGATTAAAGAAGACCAAGATAAATTTGAAAACCTCGTGACAAAAGAAGAAGAAATGTTGTTTACTCAGTCTCAAGATGATATCATGATGGCTGAATCCGAAGAGTATACAAATGGTTACCAAAATTCCTTTATGTAGGTCTAAAGGCAATACAATTTAAGAAGTAAAATGTCGAGAACAGTTCTGCAAAGAAAGATGTAGCAACTAGTAGTCAAAAGAAGGATGTACCAAGTAGCATCAGTTAGAAAAAGGATGCACCTAGAAACATCATTCTAAGGAAGGATGAATCTACTAGAGACAATGTAGACAAGAAAGATCCAACTCCTAAGGATACAAATAAAATGCAGAATCCTTTCAATTTTGAAACTGAACTTGCTAAAATCAAGATTTCAATTCCTCTAGGTGAGTTGCTAAAGGATGATCAATATAGCATTTAGATTTTAAAGTCTTTAAATATTGAGAATATTTTTGACATTTTCCATGTAACTGATGATCATCCCACCATCATATTTGGACCAAAGATTGGCGACAAGGGTCAGGATGGTGAAGTGCCTCCTTTATATGTGAGCCTGAATGTACATGATCAAATCCTTCATAATGCTATACTGGACTTAGGGGCTTCCCATAACTTGATGCCAAAAGTAATCATGGAAAGGCTTGGACTTGATATAGTTAGACCATACAAAGATTTGCATTCTTTTGATTCTAGAAAAGTGAAGTGTTAGGGATTGATAAAATATTTAGTGTTTTCCCTAACTCAAATTCCTTCCAATAGCATGGTGATGGATATTGTAGTGGAAGACATATCTCTTAAGTTTGGAATGCTCTTATCCATGTCATGGATAGAAAAATTGCAAGGGGAAGTGCAGATTGACATGTCATACATTACTATTTCATTTTTTGGTGGCGAAACCAAGAGAGTTTACTGGGAGCCATTGATGCAATACGTGATCAACAAAAACCAATCACCCTGTTTATGTAGTACACTCCGATTTAGATTCTTTCATCTTGTTCAACAATGGGTGTCCCAAAGAGGAGAAGGAAAATTCAGTTGCTATATCCAAACTAAAGGAAGGGGAAGATAAGAAACAAGATAGCAAGACAAATGGTAAGAAGATCAAAGAGTTGAAGGCGAAGGTGGATGAAGAATAAAGGAAAAAATGCTTTTGGAGTATGCATTTTGATGGTGCAGTAAGCAAAGAAGGTGCTAGTGCAGGCATGTGGATAATCAACCCAGTAAATGGAAAGACAAAACTGTGTTCCTACAAGTTGGCTTTTGATTGCATCAACAATGTAGCTGAGTATGTGGCACTCCTTTTGGGTTTGGAGGCCTTGAAGAAGTCAAGGACCAAAAGGATAACAATTTATGGAGATTCAGAATTAATTATCAAGTAGATCACAGGTGAATACCAAATAAAAAATCCTTGAATGTGGGCCTACCGTAATGTTGTCTTAGATTGTCTGCAATATTTTCTTGAGTACAATTTCTCAGTTATTCCTAGAAGACAAAATGTTGCAGATGATTTAGCTACATTTGCATGTGATTTTGAAATCCCAATCCACACAAATGAAAGGTAAAAAATTGAAGTTAGGCATAGGCCTGAAGTTCCAGATAATGTAAAGTACTGGAAAGTTTTTGAAAATGATAGACAACTTGAAAGTTTTCTATTGATGAAGGAGGAATTTGCTAAGATGCGGGTTGAAAATCATAATGGATGGGAAGAAGGTGAAAAGGAAAGATTTATAAATTAGATTATAGAACACTTGGACAAACATGGGACATATTTGAAGGTGTTGTAGTTAAAAGACAATGTCATTTTAAGAGGGTTGGTACCACTTGAAGAACTTTTGATCAAAATGATGTGGCTCAAAGGCCAAAATTGATGCCTACTTAGATAGGAGTAGAGGAGTGTAACATAGGTGTAGAAGACAACCCCAAAATGGTCAAGTTGTCCAAAACTTTAAGCCCGGAAATGAAACAGGAGTAGTTGGATATTCTGAGTGAATTATCTGATGTCTTTGCATGGGTGGTACGAAGATTTGAAGGTTTATGATAAGAGTATCACCCCACATACAATTCTAATCAAAGAGGACTAAATTCCATTCAAGAAAAAGTCAATGAGGACAAATCCTGTTTTGCTTCCTTTGATCGAAAAGGAGGTAAGAAAGTTATTTGATGCTGGAATTATAAGGCCTCTCAAATTTTCTAAGTGGTTGTCTAACTTAGTTCCAGTTAGAAAGAAGACAAGAGAAATTAGGTTATGTGTAGATTTTAGAAATTTGAACACGCTATCTCTCAAGGATAATTATCCCTTGCCCAAGATGGATCATATTCTTCAAAAGGTGGTAGGTTCAAGGAGGATGTCACTACTAGATGGTTTTTCAGGATACAACCAAATTCTTGTTCATCGGAAGGATGAAGACAGGACTGCATTTACCACACTGTGGGGTACCTTCAAGTACGCCAAAATTCCTTTCGGTTTGATGAATGTAGGAGCCAAATTTTAGTGAGTTATGGATATAGCTTTTGCGGATGAGAAGGAAATTTTTTTGGTCATATATCTTGATGACATCACTGTGTATTCATAGCCTGATGAGGATCATTTGCAACACCTAAGGGTTGTGTTTTCAAAATGCATAAAGTATGGCATCTCTCTAAATCCTAAGAAGTCTCTATTTGGGTTGGAAGAAGGCAAGATGTTAGGACATATAATTTGTAAAGATGGAATTATAATAGATCCCAGCAAAATCGAAGCAATTCAAAAGATGGACCTTCTGAGAAATAAGAAGGAATTTCAGTCTTTTATTGGGAGAATAAATTTCTTAAGGAGGTTCATCCCCAACTTAGTAGAGATCTTAAGAGAAATTACACACATGTTGAAAAATAACAATGAGGTTACATGGACTAAAGAAACAAGAAAATATTTCAACAAGGTAAAATTTGCCTTGTCTCATGCTCCTGTTATTATTAGTCTAGATTACACTCAAGATTTCATTATTTTTTCATTTTCTTCGGAGCATTGTATAGAAATTGTCATAATGCAAAAGAATAAGAAAGGTATAGATCAACCAATAGAATTCTTTAGTAGGAGTCCCAAAGATGCTGCTCTCAAATACAATATTATGGAAAATAGGTTTTTGCCTTGGTGAAAGCCTTAAAGGATTTCCGGGTGTACATTCTACATTCACAGATCATTTCTTATGTGCCAAGTTCTGCTATGAAAGACATCCTCACTCAACATGATCCAGAAGGTAGGATAGGCAAGTGGATTGCTTAGATACTGGAATTTTATGTGGAAATTAAACCACAAAGTTAATTAAAGGGTAAGGACTGATGAAGAAGATGGCAGAATCAAATCTGTATGCACTTGAGGTTAATTTCTTGGTTGCTCTGTCAAAAGAGGATGATTCAAGGTCAGTTCAACAAGTATCAAAAATATTTTGTTCTTCCCCTTGGTATGCAGACATTTTATATGTGTTGCAGCATTTGCAAGCTCCTCCAGGTTTGACTAAGACTAAAGCTCGATTCCTTAAATTGAAATTTGTCAAGTTTTGTGTTAAGATTAGTTCTTGTATTGGAAAGATCCTGGTGGTATGTTGCTGAACTACTTGCTTGAAGATGCGGCACCAAAAACCATAGAGGAGTTTCATAAAGGAGAATGTGGAAGACACTTGTTTTGGAAGGAAACTACTAATAAGATCTTAAGGGCTGGTTTTTACTAGCCAATGCTATTCGTTGATGTATATAAAAAGGTTTCCAACTGTCATGAAAGTTAGGTTTTTGAAGGAAGGAAGAAGCTTCTCCCATTGCCCCTAATACCTATTGTGGTTGAGTTACCCTTTCAGTAGTGGGGACTTGATTTCATAGGTGAAATCCACTCGGCCTCATCAGAACAACATAAGTGGATCTTGATAGCAACCGATTATTTTAATGGATTGAAGCAGTCCCAACTAGGCAGGATACATATACAATTATCATTCAATTTTTGGAAAACAATATCTTGTCTAGATTTGGCTGCCCTCAGAGAACCATTACATACAACACTGCTACATTCAAATCATGGAAGATGGTCGATTTATGCCACAAGTATAACATTAACCTTGGACACTCAACATATTATTACCCCTAGGGTAATGGCTTGGCTGAGTCTTCCAACAAAAGTTTGGTCAACATAACCCAAAAGTTGCTACAAACAAACAAAAGGAATTTGCATAAGAAGCTATTGAATGCACTGTGGGTTGATTGGGTAAGCACCAAAAAATCAATAGGAATGTCCCCTTTCCAGTTAGTTTATGGAAAATATACTGTCTTTCCTTCTTCATTAGGAGTTCTGCTAATGAAATTGCTACAAGAGGCTGAAGTGGAACCCAATGATGTAGAAAGGAGAATTAATCAAATGATCCAATTGCAGCAGACTAGGGAAGAATTTTTCAGAAATACTCTAGTGATACAAGACTAGATTAAGAATATTTATGATAGGAGGACTACGGAAAATGATTTTCAGATTGGAGACTTAGTGTTAAAAAGGGAATCCAGGAATGAGGAGAAAGGAAAGAATAGGAAGTTTGAAAATTTGTGGAAGGGTCCCTTCAAAATTGTTTTTATCACATAAACAATGCATACTTGCTTAAAGATATGACAAATGAACTACTTGGATGAGGGCCTGTCAATGCTAGGCTGCTAAAACATTTTCTCACTTGAAATTTAGTCGATCCAACACTCCATTGTACATATCATTTTATTTTCAGTACTATAAGTGTGGGTGGTTATCATTAGGAACTTGAAGCTTGAGGAGAAGGCCCTAAGGTTCCTGTGATATGCTGCCATATGTAAGGTAAAGGTAAAAAAAGTTAGTGAGTTAAGTTTTAGGCCTTTTGTGTTTAAATCCATTGCCCAATGGTTAGGCTACTTGTCTACACTGTTCTTGGCACCTCACTAGGAGGTTTCCATCCCCATTGGATCCAATATTAGGGTCCTAGAGTCTAGGGATCAAAATGTCTTTTCCTTTTTTTATTATTCATTTTGGGGGATTTGCATATCATTTTAGCCTATGAATCATTGTTGTCATAGTCTAAAGGATCATTATATAAGGTCACTATAAGTTTTTCATGTCATAGAGGGTCCTCAAATACAAAATCAAATTTGAGAGAGTCTAAGTCCATGAGTGGGTCATATGGTAATTTTTCATGTAGAGTCATTGAGGGTTGATGGGGGTCATTTCATGGGGTTTCCATTTGTCACAAGTTAAAACCATAGTAGTCAAGTTCCATTTGCTAATGTTCTATGGGTCTGTTAGTGGTGTCCATAATATCCCCATTTCACCATTCACATTTCACCTTTCATAAATTCATAACTCACCTTTATATACTTTATAGAGTCTGTTAGTGCTCAAATCTGCCTTAGGCTGAAGGAAGGCAGGATTCAAGATAACATCATACCACGCTCAGCCTCGTAGCTAGCCCTATGTGGACAGGAGAGGGCTCTCTCCGGGTCAACTCAGTAAAAATACTCAATAGGGTCTAAGATGACTTAAAATGGATACTAATTTTAGGCTAGTAAATAAATAGGAAAGAGATATTTTAATAAATGACTAAGTTTTCAGGGTTGTATGGGACAAAGAACAACATGAGCTGAGAAATTAAATCAAAGACACATAGAATTTCATGAGGCAAGATAGGCAGGAAGCTTAGCAATAAAATTTGAAATAATATGGAGTGGAAAGACTATTGAGAGGCTGAAAAGGGCATATATAATGAATCCTTTTCAGGCAGAAGAAGACACACAGAGGATGAATTCTTTCCAAGGCAGAGCAATAAACTGGATTCTACCTTTCTTACTTAAAAACATTCAACTGGAAATGATTATGAATGAACTGTAAAACATAACAAGATACATATGAAACATAGAAGAAACATATTGCTAAACTCACACCACAACGATCTCATGAATTAGAGCTGCATCATTTTATTAATTTCCTGGCCCAAAACTGTACAGTGAAAGCGCTGGGTTTTCCTCCACACTTCTCCGAAACTCCCAGAAATCAGACCCCTTACAAATGATTTTCAATACAATAAATAAGACTTAGGGGCGGGAAAACAGATCAATGAAAATAGGGAGCTGTTTAATCATCATTAACAAACTGACAATGAAGAGCCAACCCTTTGTTCTGAAAGGGAGCAATGTTCAATATGAAATCTGTTTGACCGATGAAGAAGCAAAAACTGTAGCTATATATCCTTGGAAACATAACTGAAGTCAAAAATAGGTAATCAAATCCTATTTCTCTACCACGGTAGATGTCTTCGTTCTAAATTTAGGTGCTCGGTCTTTGACCGTTCGCTTTCTTTTTGTCGTTGAATAATACCAATGTTAATAAAATTAACTTTGACAGAGTTTCTACTTATTCCAGCTGCCATTTCCTTGTATAGAAAGAAAGGCGGAACTATCCACATCAGACTTTTCATCTGTTGATTCGTCAATGCGAACTTTCCAGCATATTGTTTTAATATGCCCTTGACCTCTAAATTCCTAGATGTAACGTCCTAAGAGTCCTTCAAATAACTAGAACTTGAAGGAAAAGATATTCTCGAATTGTTGCTCTTCATGTTTCCCTTTGTTCCTGGTCTATTTAGGAGGGCCTGCTGAACCTGTCATTGGGCTGCTAATGTTTCTGGGAGAAAATGGCCGAGAATTCACTATGCCAGTTCGAGGAGATGCTACATTTGAGTTCTTATATACAACATTGAACTGTGAGGATGCTTTTGAGGGAACTCCTGAATGAAGACCAACTACAGAATGTGATGGAAGAAATTTCACCTTTGCTGTTTCTGTTGTCTTGAAATAATTTTCCCTGGAGAATGGGTGTGGTGTAGAATTGTTATATGCTGGCAATGATGTTATAACACTGTCAGAGTTACCTGCTTCAAGCATCTTGAATGAGCCATTTCTAGAGAATGAAGGTCTCACTTGAACTCTTTATTTGTGGCAGAACTCCACATTCATCAGCTTTAATTGTTTTGTGAGTTTTCAATGAGTTATTTCGTTGAAGTCATCAAAGCCACAAAGATGAATGGCCCCTACTATCATAAAAAGTCAAATTTCAATAAGCATTTCGGGCAGTTGTTTAAACATGCAGAGTTTTTGATCAGAAAACGAACACTTTAGATCAACAACTCGTGCAAAAACTATATGATGCCAAGAAAGCATCTGCAATAATATCAAGTTAAATTGTGTTTGCTATGAGTAAATCGAACAATAATGCAAGTGATATTGTCAGCACTGCCTTTTGCAAAGGCAGTTTCAGTCAATTTCTTGGCAGCAGCTTCTGGATCTTCAATTGATTTAACAAGTGAAACTGCATCCTCATTTGAAATTACATCCCATAGGCCATCACTTGCTATAACCAGAAATTCCACATCATCTTTAATGATTTCTTCCTGAATCTCAAGTTCTGCAACAACAAAGCGTTTCAGTAAATGGTTACCAAATGCATGAGGTACAACCAACACACCTCCTACCCTCCATATTCTAGCCTGCATAACATTCCCTCCAGCTTTCTCAATGCGCTGGCGTTCATCACTTCTATTTGGCTTGTGATCCTCAGAAAGAGGGATGGCTTCACCAGCTTTTAGAATCATTGCTCATGAATCTCCCACATTAGCAACATACAAGCGATCCCCTACTAACATTGCAGTTGAAGCTATTGAACCATCATCTCTGTAAATACTAGTTTCAGCTTTTAAGAATTCAGAATCAGTTTGCTGATAGGTTTCGGATAAAGCCAGCTTGGTGTCTGTTGCAAATTGGGGATGATTTATCAAATTCTCAAAAAGGTGTTGCTTCAAATATTCAGTAGCATGAGAACCACTGTGGCCATCAAAAACACCAAATAAGCCAACCAAACTGCATCCAAAGGTAATTCGCCTATCTTCATTGGAAAATCCACGCAAGTTATTGGAAATTTGGAGAAATTTTAAGCAATTTCAGGCTTTCAGGTGTATGCACCACGCTACCTACCCAATGTGTCGTGTTGTCCCAATGCGCCGCGCCTGTGTTAATTTTCACTGTGCGTTCGCTCCCAGTGTGCTGCGTCAGTTTCCCAGTGCGTCGCGCACTGATCTTCAACACAATTTCGGCTTCAAAACTTCATTTTTCACTTCCTTGTTTTATCTTGGCTTTTGTTGATGTCTTTGGCGTGCATATGGATCATCGAATGTGAAAATAACTCATGTATACAAAGGACTTTGATTCTTCCTTTTGACGAAGCCATTTCTTCAATATTTTGAACTTTGACACTTTACACCTTTAATACATACGCCATTCTTTGTTTCCACTGATTTTTGAGCTGATGATGAATCTTGTCAATTATTTTGTAGGGAATGGATGGCTGGAACTCGGGAAAGGATGACCAGAGTCTGCATTGAATTACTTCATGGCAGAGGACTTTAAAAATACATACTTATTACAAACAATTAATTTGACGATTTCCTCTTCAAAACATAGTTTTGAAGAGGAATCAACTTTGATCATTATTGATAATGAAAATCTTGAACTGAAAACTTATTGAACCTCCCTCTGGCCTGCTGGCATAATTGGGCACTTTGAGAACTAAATCAACTAAATCCTAGACCTAAAAAAAAACCTAAAAATCTTATAAGAACTCTTTGCTGACAAAAGGCCAAAACAAGACTATAATGACTTAAAATTGATTTAATGAACTTTCGCTGAACAGACCTGAGCTAGCAGGTACAAAAGCATGAAGGGTAATCACTGACCCCTTCCATTAGATTATGGCATGCCCCTAGTAGACATATGAATAAACAGAATGAGACACCTAAAAATGAAATGCAATAAGAGAAATGATCTCTGACAGAGGGATGTAAAGACCGACTCTAACAGAGTCCAAGAACTACTTTACCTTGACACCCCTTTTTGCCCATATTTCCTCCTTTTTCCTATTCCTATCACCTAAATAAATGCAATAAATATAAAGTTTTGTTAAGGTAAGCACTTACATTTCCTCTTTTTTATGAGATATTTTTCGGCGAAAATCACATGAGAAACCATTTGTCGACGTGTTTCGAACCAACTAGTGTGGTTCATCATCAGGACAAGTTGATGAAACAGATCCAGCTTAGCATGTTAAATAGTCTGAGCAGAGTCTCCAACGGCTAAATTAACGGCTAATTTTGACTAAAGGACCTGTTACACAGTATTTTGTCACCGTCCCTGTTACCCCTTCTCCCGTTCATTGGAGGACCTATTCCGGGACCTGTGAGAAGTGACATAACTTGAAAACACCTGCATTGTATCCCCTAGAGTATGTACTCCATATGCCACGAAGACACCTTCTGCAAAATACCCAAAAATATAGCCATTTCTCCATTGGCGCTGTTCCACAGTGGATCACTTGCGCCAATAGGGAAAATCCTCCAAAGAGGGTGCGCTAGCTGGCACTCTGTCTCAGAGTCGCACTAGCGCTAACCTAGTTGGGTAAAGTTTTTAACAAACAAACTTTCGAAGGTTCCTTCTAACCTATCCATGAACTAATTCCAGTTTGAGTTAGTTCAATTGGGCTTTGAATCTCCCAAGGAGGGAAGTAGTTCTCCACCTCTCATGGAAGCTTTCTAATGATAAGGACAATCCCTTGAATTTGGTGGATGGTCTTATCTACTCCTCCTACCTCTATATAAGCTTGTTCTTTCACCTTTGACAAGCTAGTTAGTAATTCTACTCTTCAAAGCTCCCAAATCTAAGTCCCAAAGTCTGAGAATTGCTAAGCTCATGTTGCAAGAGGCCTTGTTCATCCCTATGAGGCTAAATCTTTAAGGAGGAGATCCATGTCCAAGTAATCAAGGAGAGAGAGGCTTTTTCCCCATCCCTTACAAGCTTTGCAAGGCATGTGTTGCTGATCACCCAGCCAAAGGAGGATTTGACGTCAGAACTTGGTTGTATTCTCTTTTGTTTATCAATAATAATAGACGACTATCATTATGGTTCCACTCATGTGTCTTTATTATGATGTTTGAGTTGTATCCTTTCTGACTGATACATAGTTGCATTTCTTGGATTTTATACTTGTATTTGTCTCGTTCTTTACATGTGCAGGTGTCTATTCACGAGGATCGTGAGGATTGTGACCAACTGAAGTGAAATAACGGAAGCGACGACTCTTCTAAGAATACTAGCGTTGGATTCGAGGTAGGATCTCATCATTAGCCTTTGCTTTTCAATTAGGAACCTACGTGTTAGCATTGTTTGATTATTGTTAGACCCCATTTAGGCTAGTGGGATCGCCTCTGTCCACAGAGGGGATTTACCTGTACAACAATTTGGCGACTCCGCTGGGGAGTTGGCTTTTGCCTTGTTTGTTTATCTTGTCTTGTTGTTTGATTTGTAAAATTTAGACGGAGCTTGAAGTCTGGCCAGATAGCCTTTGAAATGCTATTGCTTTGCATTAGCGAAGTAGATCAATGCTACTTTAGTCCATCTCCGGTTTGGTTTGCAAACTGAACGACTTGGAACTTGCCTTGTTCCTTGATTGTTTCCTTGGTTTCTCCCTCTTGTTTAGCTTTCTGGGTTGAGTACCTGTGTTGTTTTTGCCTCTTGAGAGTACTTAAGTATTGCTGGTTTGGCCTTGGCTCTTTTGTTTTTATTTTTCCATAGAAAACTCGACTAGCACTAGTTTATAGCATGACAGTCGCGCCAGTTGGCGCATGTTGCGCACTTACAACCCGCGCAAATCCCTGAAAAAGCGCTTGTTGCAGCCTGACAGTCGCGCCAGGTCTGTAAAATTTTGAAGTTTTCTTGGTTCTCAACTTTTTGAGCCGTGGTTTTGTCCTAAGTACCTTTATTAGACTACTTGAGTGTGTTGGAGTGTGATTTGACTGGTTTCGATCGCTACCCTTTGGGTGTTTGCTTTTTTCTATCGATTTCGCATTTCTAGCCCTAGGGCATCTAGTGGCCTTGTGAATCAAGCCTTCCTAAGGTGTTTTGGTCTTTTTGTTGTCCAGTCAACTTTCTGATTGCTCCCTTGCACTCGTTTAGTAGTTGTGAATAATTTTGTTGCATTATTTGGGTGACTTTCTTTGTCTTCACTTGAATTCTGCTTCGTCTTGCTTTGAGCCTAGATTACACGGCTCATTGGTGTCTTTGGGACTTTTCTCGTTCTTGGAGGTTTCCTTTGTGATTTAGGGAACTGAACGTGCTTGTATTGAATAGAATTTGTTTGTCATCATTTCTCAAAGTTTGTTTAATGCACTTTGCCATCAACAAAGGAAAAATCTCTTTTGCTTTGTATTAGTTAATGAGAATTAGAAGCTTTTCGTTTTGATTAGTGATTAGTGATCTTAAAGAAAAGTTTGTTAATTTCCATTAGCTGTATTAGGGAAGTTCTTTGTTGTTTTTCAATCGTTTCGTTTGCGTGAAAGCTCCTAAACTCTCTCGTAACTAGCATTCATCGAATGAAATGACATGTTTTGGCATATAGATTACATTTAGGGAATTTTGAGAGATTACTTACGGTAGGACCTGAAAACCGAAACCTAACACAAGATAAACTTTAAAATAAACCGAATGAATCTAACAACGCATTGGAACATAACGCTCACTTTTTAGAGGTCTAGGCTAGAGACGTGCTCCGACATCACTAAACCTAGTCACTTTTGTTTCCACTCAAGGTTGGGCGATTCCTCCTTTTGTGACTCAATTGTGGTCTAGTACGGACTTGTGCTCCCACATACCATCGAGTATATGGGGAGACTCCACTAGGTTATCATCCTTTATCCATAGGAAGCCATGTCTGCTGCCTTACGACCCGTAATGCACTGAACACAACATTTGGGAAGATTGACTATTGTACGGAAAGTCCTTGGTTTTCATACGATTCCCAAGGTGTATATGCAGTTTTACGGGTTTTCTGGTAAACCTTTTGCCTAGTTCTCCAGAGTAGTCACTTTTTGCTCCTTTTCGAACTTCCTAAAAGAAAAGGCTCACTTGAGAACTTGTCACTTCAGGCTCATTAAACATTCGAAGGCAACTAGAGTCATCTTTTTGTCCTTTTCTCGACTCCTTAAAGATGAAAAGGTCATGTTATGTCCTTGTGTCTTAAAATTTATTCGCCCGCGATCAAACGCCCTGTTAGATTTTGATTGTTAGCCATTTGATTGTGTGTCTTGGCTCTTTTTCAGCCCCGTGTGTGATTTTCAGTTTTGATGGCAACTTTTCCAGAGTTCACCAACCCTGGAATCCCCTCTGACAGGAATCCTGGTCATTTTCCTCCTTTTGGGAATGTTGGTGCTCCTTACATGGCAACGTTGTCCCTTCCTGGGTTAACTATTGGGTTGCCCGTTTGGTTGTTCTCAACCTCCGTGATCCCTAGTGTCTCAATTAATGGTCAATCAGTTCCTCCACCCGAACAACATCATGTTGATTCCAAGGTGGACCTCTCCCCTTCTTCGCCTGTTTCTACATCCTCATCTTCTACTTCGCCTGGTGAAAGTCTGGATTCAAGTAACCAGGTGGCTAAGAAGAAGAAGAAGAAGAAAAAGAAGAAGAAGTCTCATAAGCGAGAGGCTAAATGTGTAGCTACTACCTCGAGTACGGCTCAGGTCAGAACTCCTTCTGCTCCTCCACGGAAGGTTAAGTTTCCTTGTAAATTGTGCAAGGGAGACCATCTTCTCCGTGATTGTCCTGGCATTCCTAGGATCTTAGAAGTATGGTATCACGATCTAGCCTACCCCTCATCATCCTCTGAAGCTCATGGTGATGCTACCCTACCAACTGGCAAGGGTAAGAAGAACGGGAAGATTCGATTCCCCTGTAGGCTTTGTGAAGGCAACCATCCCCTTCACCTTTGTCCACTCATGGATAAAGCTTCTGCTGTTTTGGAAAGTCTTATAGTTTCTTCACCCCAACTCCCCATTGGTTATCAGAGGCTCTCTTCAGATCCTCTCCCTATCGACAAAGAGATTGACTTGGATGCTTCTCTTGTCCATCCTCCTCTTCCCGAACTTGGTTGTGCTAAGCCTGTTCCAGACCAACCATTGGTTGGAGAGAGTGTCAACTTGAGTTCACCGCCTGTTGATTGCTCTGTTCTGGAAGAGCGTCATGATCATGTTCTTCTCGTCTCATCTGATTCTCCTGAGTCCGAAAACAACTCTCTTATCCCAGCTAATCTAGAGAGTCCTTCTTCGGTTCTTTTAGAGCAGGGGGGAAATCGTACGATTCCCCCACCGAGTAGTTCAGTCGTTTCCTTCGACTGGAGTCATTTGACCGCTTTCCACCTTCCATCCCATGTGCCTTTCCAGATTACAATACATGCCTATGATAAGGCAGTACCTGGCACTGTCTTGGATGAGGGTGCCTCTGTCAGTCTTATGCCTTCCACTACTTGGCAAGCTTTGGGCTCCCCACAACTTGTGTCGATCGCGCAGAATCTGATGGCATTTGATGGAGGAAACAGTCAACCGTTGGGGATCCTCCCAAAGTTCCCTATTACTTTGGGAGGCAAAGCCATCTATATAGACGTACTGGTTACCCAAGGTGCTTTAGATTTTAGTCTTCTCCTTGGCTGTGACTATGTTTATGCCATGGGGGCCCTTGTCTCTTCACTTTTTCGTGTGGTTTTCTTTCCACATGATAGAAGAATCGTGACTTTAGATCAATTATCATTCTTTAGTCCCCCGGTGCCTCCTGCGCAGTTGTCATCCCCTCCTGGTTTTTATCCACCGGTTGTATCTGCCCCACCACAGGTCAATTATGTGGCTACTTATCTCGTGCTTGTATCCAGTGATGCTTCCATCATACATAGTGTCCTGGGGGCATTGGGTCCTGACTTCCAAGATGTTATCCTTCCACCGGGAGTGGCACTCTTGGAAGCAACAGCTTCTTGCTGATGAAGTTGGTCGGAGCATAGTTGGCTTTCCTATGTCAAGCTCCTTAAAAAATGAAACTAGGTCTGGTTGGAGCATAGTTCATTTTCCTATGTCAAGCTCCTTAAAAAATGAAACTGGGTCTGGTCTGAGCATAGTTCCTAATCTTGTGTCAAGCTCATTAAAAAATGAAACAAGGGTTAGGAGGATAGTTCTTTTACAGTGTCAACCTCATTAAAAAATAAAACAACTCCCTTTCCAAATCGATTCTTTTGATTAAGATCTCGTAAAATACAAGTCGAGTCTTTCCAAGATCTTGAAAGTGAACCTTCATTCCATCCACTTTGTTGAATGCAATGAAGCTTTGGGGGCATGTACCTCTTTTTGCATCATTATGCTTAGGGGCATGCGAACTTATAACAAGCATAGTTTTTCGTTTCAAGCTTGTGTAAACATGAAACCGAATCCAAGTAGAGTTCTCCATGGTTCAAGCTTGTGTAAAAATGAATCCATACCCATTTTACATCTCGTGATTGTTGTCTTTATCCGCTAAATTCTATTAGATGAGCCTTGGCTGTTTTCATCCCATCGCCACCATCTCTTTGGTCGATCATATGCTTTCACTTGCTTGTTTTCCTTTCTTGAGGGACCGCAGTTAAGAGTGGTTTTGTTAGCTAGCCTCTTGACCATTACATGTTTTGGGCAGTTCCACTATTGCTAGAACGAGTTGCTACCCTTTATACCACTTGTTCCTCTAGGACGAGTCCCCTTTAAGCTCTTTTCTGACTCATAAAATATGAAAATATTGCCGAGTAGTTTTTCCCTTTTTGACTCGTTAAAGAGAATAAAAATGGAGGTCTTCTTTCAGCTCTTTTCTGACCGTCTAAATACGAAAATATTGCCGAGTTATTCCTATTGACTCGTTAAACATAAATAAGAGGCGGTCATCTTTAAACTCTTTTCCGACCATGTAAAAAACGAAAAGATTGTCGAACCCTTGTCGTTTCAGGTTCGTTAATGGTCACGAAGTGACGTGGTTTCGATCGCTTTTTTACTTTTTCAGATCGGACTCACTACTTATGAAAAGTACTCCTCGGTCGTAATGATCGGGCGGTTCTTTCGAGCATTGTTTTATACTTTTTCAGGCTCGAGAGACACAACTTTATGAAAAAGGACACCCCTAGAGTTTACATTTCCGCTGTCTTTTCAAACTCTCTAAACATGAAAAGATGTCAAGTTCTTCCTTTGTTAGACTCGTTAAAACTTAATGACATCGGATTCCGTCGAAATGATGCCTCTCAAGCATATGCTATCCCTGTCAAGCTTGTCGTCCAAAAAATAACTGGGGTACTCGCCAGAAATGGTGGGGGAATAAAGGAACCGTAATCATCATCGTGTCAGTAGTATGTCGCTCTTGGACATGGCACTTGTCTGCATTCGTGTCTAGGTGGGGACATCTCATCTTGTTTCACACTTGCCTCCGTGGGTTTGGGTTATCGTGTTTGACCGTTCATCTGCTCATCGCCTTGTCACCATGACCCTTGATCATTTGATGTCAAATACTGCCAAGTCCATTGTCGTGCCGCTGATACGTTCAAGAGAATTTGACCTCTGCAGAATACTCAACCTCCCTCTGATACCTCACATAGAATTTTTTATCCTTCTCTGTCTCGTGTTGATGATGTGGGAAACATTATGGCCCACCTTCGATCAAGGTCAATTCCTGTCGACTTCAGCTCATTATCCAGGAAGTTGAATTAGGGACTCCCTTTAGGTACCTTGGAGCCTGCATGCCTCAATGGTAGGTTCTTCGTGTTCAACGCGAGGTTTTCATCATTGACCTCCGATCGGATGATTCTACGGGTGTTCGACACTGGCTCACTAATTCGCACGCCGTGGATTGTACCTATAGAACCTTGAGGACCATTGTCATTATTGGTGGTACCTCTTGCATCTGTTAACAGTTTTCATCATTGACTGGTAATCAGACGATGTTCTTGCATGTTCGACTTCGACTCCTATATTCGCATGCTTGAACTTGTACTTTGTTTGGGTCGAGATGGAGCGCAAGACCCTAGATTTTGTTTGTTGAGATCTAGGTTGCATTTTGTGGATTATTATCATCACCACATGACTCATTCACTGGATGGCTGTGACCATGCCTGAGTCTATACATTGATCCTCATCGGATGGATGTGTCCATACTTGGGATCCAAATTTTTTATGTACTCTCCTATGGATGGCTGCGCCCATACCATGTACATCATGTATTTGAGATATCAGTTGTACTTCGTGCAGGTTCTCCGGTGGCCGTGTTTTCAGTTGACCATGTTCTTGTAAAGCACTTCACCCCTCTCTCTCTCGGGCTTCATGCTTTAGGGGGCATCTGTTACACAGTATTTTGTCACCGTCCCTGTTACCCCTTCTCTCATACATTGGAGGACCTATTCCGGGACCTGTGAGAAGTGACATAACTTGAAAACACCTGCATTGTATTCCCTAGAGTATGTACTCCATATGCCCTGAAGACACCTTCTGCAAAATACCCAAAAATATAGCCATTTCTCCATTGGCGCTGTTCCATAGTGTATCACTTGTGCCAATAGGGGAAATCCTCCAAAGAGGGCGTGCTAGCTGGTGCTCTCTCTTAGAGTCGCACTAGCGCCAATCCAGTTGGGTAAAGTTTTTAAAAAACAAACTTCCGAAGGTTCCTTCTAACCTATCCATGAACTGATTCCAGTTTGAGTTGGTTCAGTTGGCCTTCAAATCTCCCAAGGAGGGAAGTAGTTCTCCACCTCTCATGGAAGATTCCTAATGATAAGGACAATCCCTTGAATTTGGTGGATGGTCTTATCTACTCCTCCTACCTCTATACAAGCTTGTTCTTTCACCTTTGACAAGCTAGTTAGTAATTCTACTCTTCAAGCTCCTAAATCTAAGTCCCAAAGTCTGAGAATTGCTAAGCTCATGTTGCAAGAGGCCTTGTTCATCCCTATGAGGCTAAATCTTTAAGGAGGAGATCCATGTCCAAGTAATCAAGGAGAGAGAGGCTTGTCCCTCATCCCTTAAAGCTTTGCAAGACTTGTGTAGCTGAGCACCCAGCCAAAGGAGGACTTGACGTCAGGACGCTGGTTGTATTCTCCTTTGTTGATTATTAATAATAGATGACTATCATTATGGTCCCACTCTCATGGTCTTTGTAATGATTAATGTCGAGTTATATCCTTCCTGACTGATGTATAATTGCATTTATTAGATTTCACGCTTGTGTTTGTGTTGTTCTCTTTATGTGCAGGTGTCCATTCACGAAGATCGTGGAGGACTGTGACCGGCCAAAGCAAAGGAGCATGGATGACGTCTCTTCTACAAACAAAAGCGTTGGAATCCAAGTAGGTCTTCATCACCTACCTTTTATTTGCAATTAGGGACTTGCGTGGTAGCATTGTTTGATTGTTGCTAGACCCGTTCTGGGCTAGTATCGATCGCCTCTATCCGTAGAGGGGATTTACCTCTCCAACACACGCAGATCTCACAGTTCAAGACATGCTTTTGTTATTTACCAAATGATACCTTAGATATAGTCTTTGGGAGAGATGAAGATTCCAGTGGGCAAGATGACAGGGACAAAGTGTTGAAGTACATTCAGCAGAATTAGATGATTCACCAAGAAGTTTAGGAGTAGTTGGAGAAGAGTCAAGCTCAATATAAAGCCCAACATGACAAGAACTAAGTCGATCACCAGTTCTAGGTTGGAGACAAAGAGTGGCTCCACATCAGCAAAGACAAAATGAAAGGGGAAAGAAAGAAGTTGTGACCGATATGATATGGCTCTTTCACATTATTGCAAAAGATCGAAGACAATGTTTTTCATCTCCTACGGGCCGCCCCCCGTAGACCCGCCCACTAGTTGAACTGTTCAACATTTAACCATGCCATATATAACCGAATAGTGTTATGTATAAAACACCAACCAATGTTTATCAATGTCATTGTTGGAACACATAATTGTGCCATGTGATAAGACCACCATGTCGGAAGCCTAACCGTCTACCATTTAAAAAAAATATGTTCACTATTATGGGTATGCAAGGTATTCGATACCCCAACCTCCACCTGCCTAGTCGGCTCCGCCACAAACGAGCCACGAGATCACTCCTTGGAGCCTCCGTTGGCGAACAAGTATTTAAAACCCAAACATTTGCACAATATCCAGAGTGCAACGAAGCAGGAATGAAACTCTACATGATAGAACTACGCCTTGATGGAACCAACAACGAGCCCAGGGTGCAAAACCCTCCGAGGGGTATCAAAAAATATTCCTTGAAGATTCCCTATGGGGCCTAAGGTGACCTTTTCAGAATTTGACATTTTTATAGTCATCTTTGTACATCTTCGCACTAGGCATTTAGTGGTGACATTAGTTTGTCCAATTTAGTTGTACATTTTTAGGCCATCATATAGATTGAAGGTATAAAGGTCATTTTTATGAAGTTTCTTGTAACTGATTTCTTTCATGCCACTTAATAAAAGAAGGCCTCCCACTATTGAGCAAATCCCAAAGATGCAACACACATTGGGTGAACTCCATAATCAAATATGTTTGTCTTAATCTCATGTTTGCTCATGTGTTTCCGCTTCTTTTCATGTAGTTTAAGTTTCATGGTTAATATGCTCTGTTATAGGCAATTATAAATGCATCCTTGAAGTTAAAGATCTGGATCATCTCTCTTGGTTCATGAATGACTATGACTCATGAGTAGGAAAAGATGATTCCATTGAGGTTTGCATATCTTCAGGGCAACTCGAATTCCATTGTTGTGGACTGAGATCCTGTCAGGAAATTCCCTCCAAGTGTGTGGAGTGATCTTGAATTCACTGAGTCAGCCATTTTTTCGATCGTGCGGCTTTCGAAGAAAATTCCACGTGGTGTGTGTCTATCGAAGAAACAACTATGGAGCCTTCAATTTTTAAACATTATACCTTAAGAGAAATCAAATTTTTTAAACTTCATAATGTCTTTAGCTAGAAAATCTTCACTTGTGCATTATGTTGGACATATTTTAGCATCTTCTGGATTGTGCAAACATGTGTACAATTTTATGGTCTTAACAAGTTGTCTATTGCAAAATATAAATCCGTCCAAAGGAAAATATATAAAAGACCCACTATGTTCTTTTCCTTTATATAATCGTTCCTATCATATATTACATATTAATTGTACTTATTTCTATATTTACAGGTAACCATCCTACACTCGAAATGGATTTCCTATTTTCGTTTGATGTTTCTAGTTTTGGTTTGCTTCTACAACTCATAGGATATTTTATTCCTTTAGCAGGTCAAACAACATGTACCTAGGTATTGTGTTCGTGACTTCACATCCAACCTTTTGTTAGATTTTCTTTTATAATCCTAAATGTATTTAGAAAGTTACACTTCCACATTTTGGAAGGTGTCGCATTTAGGACCTTATGCCTGCATTTGTATTTTAATTAAAAAATTATTTTGAGAGAAAAATATATTAGGGTCATTCTACTTGACCTAAATTGCTACTTAGCACTTCTTTCATTTAGTGACTTTGTAATCAAGTTATGTAACTAATTTGAATGAGAAACATTTTTTTCTTATATACTAGTATATATTTATTCATTAATTTCTTGGCTATAATGTTTCAATTCATGTTGCTTTAATAGTTTTTCCTACAACACCTAGTGTTCATTTCTATCTGTTTAGAGTTTTTAACTATATTTTTAATTCAAATTTTAATATATCCAATATTTGAAATGTATGTCTCCGTTATGTTATCATTTTCTCTCCATTATAACATCATCAAGGATTACAATGTGCTTAATCTATATTTGATGTTTATAATTAGGAATTCTTAGAGCTAGAGTTCATTCTCAGGGTTTAGGATACTCTTATATTTATATATGGACATAGTATCCAAAACCTCAAGAAGGAACACTAGCTCTAAGAATTCCTAATTATAAACAAGAAATATAGATTAAGGACATTTTCATCCCTTAATGATGTTAGAATGAGAGAAAAGGCAACAGAACTAAGACGTTTCATTTCAAAGGTTGATATATAAAATAAATAAATAATATATATATATATTATATATATATATATATATATATATAATATTATATAAATTAATATAATATAATAGATATATATATGTGAATTATTTCAAATATTGAATATATTAAATTTTGAGGCTAATATCTCATTAATGAGCTTTTGTTTCCCACTCCAAAAGATAACATCATGTCTTTTAGGAAAGGAATAAATTGGCCAATTCCATAATTTACAAAAAACCTAATCATCTAAATTAGATTCCTAGGACTTATTACTGGATAAATAATATTCATCGTAACTTTGTAGCCCAATCTCCTTTAGCTGTGTGTATTCCTAACATTGATTTTATAGACCTCTTTATGTATTATAAACATCTAGATTAAATATTTATAATCATTCATGATCAGTAATAAAGTACTGAAAATTAAATTTCTCATATGTCTTTCAAACTTTAAACATTAAAAAATGAAACACTTATATATAGTTATTTACATAAAAACCTCAAGTCAAGGGATGTCACATCCTCCCCCACTTGAATTTAACACCATCCCAGTGTCTAATCATAGTATTCTTGAATTCATTCCTTCTTGAAAAAATAGAGAATATACCCTTCTTTAAAAGCATCCTCAAATTCCCAACCTTCCTTTTTGAGGCTGAAATGTTTCCATTGAAATTTTAACTAAGTTATGTCTCTATTCTTAAGCGTGACTACCCTTGAGTCTAAAATGCATAGCAGTTATTCCAAGAACTCTCCCTGTGGTTCCACCTTTACAACATTCTAATAAATTATATGAGATGGGTCCTGTACATATTTCTTTACTAAATATATATGAAAATTATTGTGAGCTTTTATGTTTTCTAGAAGGGAAAGCTAATAAGAAACTGTTCCAATTCTAACTATAACTTCAAAAGATCCACTGTATCTAGGTGATAACTTTGCACAATTTCCAATTCTAAGTGTGCTTTTCTTTTGTTTCAATTTTCAGTACACAAGATCTCGCACATTGAATTCCTTCTGATCTCTTTTCAAATTTGCATAGCTCTTCTATCGATCTTGGGTTGTTTTTAAATTTTGTCTGACGTGTTTAACCACTTTGTCCATCTCCTTTGACATATCTAGTCCCATTAATAACTGATCCTCAAGATGGTCCCAGCTTAGAGGTACTTTGTATCTTCTGCCATATAGTACCTCACAAGGACTCATCTTCAAATATTTATGGTACCCATTATTATAGACAAACTCAATTAACTAAAGATAATATTTCCACTTAGTTACTTTCTCCATAACATACATTCTTAACATATATTCTAATATTTGATTATTTATTTATGTTATACCATATTTTTGAGGATGATATCTTGTACTAAATTTTAACTTTATCCCCATTCCTTCAAACAATCCCTTCCAAAATTGTGAAGTGAATTTGGGAGCATGGTCTAAAATCATAGTTTTGGGAATAATACCATGAACTCTAAATGTTTCCTTCATGAATATTTTTGATATATTAATAGGCTTAAAGTTAGATTCAATAGGAATAAAGGATGTATAGTTTCTAAGCTTATATACCATTAGCATGATAGAGACGTGTTGTTTCCTATTCCTTTGTAGTCTAGTAATAAAGTCCATGGATATGGTTTCCCATTTCCATTCTAGAATAGGAAAAGGTTGCAAAAATCTTTTTGTGTGTTGATCAGAAGCCTTCATTTGTTGGAACTCTAAACACTTAGCCACATATTTTTTTGTCTTTGTTTTCATGTTAGGCCAATAATATTCCTTTCCAAACACAGTTATTAGTCTTTTCTATCCAGGATGACAAAATGTTGGTTTCTTATGTAATTCACCCAAAACAAATGTTTTCAATTATTAATCATTAGGTAACTAAATTATGCCTTGGAATAACAAAAATCATGATTATTTAATGAAAATTTAATTTCTTCATTGCCTAAAAATTCATTTTTTTCATTTTTCTTTTAATTTTCATGTATTCTTCATCAAATTATTTTGTTTTTATCTTCTCTATCAAATTTTTATGCTAACTGGTTGCTGAAATGGTGCATCTTTGACTTATTTTTTCCTTAGAGAATCAACAATTTTATTTTCTTTGCCTTTAATATGTACGATTTCAAAATTTCACTCACTAAAGAATGCTAGCCATCTACCTTGCCTAACATTCAAATTTTCTTGGTAAAAAATATATTTGAGGCTAACATTGTCTGTCTTTAGCTGAAATTTTCTTCCTATCAAATAATGTCTCCACATTTTTAAAGAATGGACAATGGCGGCTAGTTCTAGGCAATGTGTAGCATAGTTATTGTCATGATCCTTTAACTTCCTAGATTCATAGCTAATTATGTGACTGTGTTGCATTAAAACACCTTCCAATCCTTCTTTGCAAGCATCTCTGGATACAACAAATCCTTTATTAGGATCAACTAGTTTCAAGATGGGAGAAGCAATTAATAACTGCTTTATTTTCTTAAAGCTATCCTAGCACTTGTGACTCAATTCAAATTTTGTCCCCTTCTTTTGTAAAGAAGTAATAGGATATGCCAATTTAGAGAAACCCTCTATAAATCTTTTGTAATAACCTATTATTCCCATAAATGATCTAACATTAGCTACATCTTTAGGTGTTTTCCACTCAATAATAGCTCTAATGTTTTCTAAATCGACAACAATCTGCTCCTTAGACATTACATGTCTAAAATACTGAATATGTTCTTGGTAAAATGAGATTTTGCTATACTTAGCATATAGATCATTCTCTCTAAGTGTTTGAAGAAAAATCTAAAAGTTTTGATCATATTCTTCTTTACTCTTTGAGTAAACCAGAATCTAATCTATCAATACTATTAAAAATTGTCAAGAAAAAGACTCAACACACTATTCATCAAGCACTTGAAAGTTGTTAGTGCATTAGTGAGTCCAAATGGTGACATTATAAATTCATAATGTCCATAACCCGTTATGATTTTTGTTTTTATATATCTTCATCCATAATATTAATTTGCTGATATCCAAACCTTAGATCAATTTTTGAAAAGATTGAAGTTCCATAGACTTGATAAAATAAGTCATAAATTTGGTGTAAAGGATATTTTTCTTTAATGGTCATTTTGTTCAGTTGCGTATAGTCAATACAAAGCCTAAGAGTCCCATCTTTCTTTTTGATGAATAAAACTGGTACACCGTAGGGAGACACACTAAGTCTTATGTACTTCTTATCTAGCAACTCTTTCAATTGAATTTTCAACTTTGTTGGGTGTGGAGCCTGATTATCTTCTTTTTCCATAGGTATTGCCGCATTGGACCCCAGTTCATAATGTGGCAGCAATGCTGCCCATAAAATGTGCGCCGCCAGGGGGGTCTAGGGGGGGATTTGGAGCCCCCACCTAGCAGCGGATAGGGGGCAGTGCCCCGAAGCTAAAAATGGATGCAAAATTTCCTTGTAAAATGTTGTAATTTTGTAGTCAATCTGGGTCGTTCAATAGGAAAAGTAGAAGTTGTTTAATTTAGGGGTTTTTTCCCTAGAAATTAACCCCTCACTATATATATAAGGGAATTGTATTGCATATAGGTAGATCTGTATTTTGAGTTAGGAAGAGAGAGGAGATTGAGAACGAAGAGGGAATTATAGTGGATCTATTGTAGGTTGTATCTCTTCATTTTGCTGGATAATATAAAAGGAAGGATTGGTTGTTTCTCCGTGGAAGTAGCCCAAATTGGGTGAACCATGTATATCTGTGGCTCTCTTTTTTTATGCATGTTCTGTGTTTATATTTCTGCAATATACTTTATGTGTTCCATTGCTTTGTAATATATAATTTTCTAACAAACTCCTTTAACTCAGGGATACTCATCCTATATGGAGCTTTGGACACCATAACTACCCCAGTAATGAGATCAAAACTGAAATATATATCTCTCCTTAAGGGAAGTTCTGATATCTCTTCAGGAAATACATATTTACACTGGTTCAAAATAGGGTAGTCTTTTAATGACAACTTATATTCACTATCATAAATATATTTAACTTGAACTGAAAACATTTGGAAACCTTTATGATCACACTTGTTTAATTGAAAGGAAAGAAATTCCTCACAAAAATAGTTCTTGGCACTCCTTTAATTACGCAATACTCTGACTCATCGTTGATAAAAGTAAAATACTTTTCTAGACAATCCATAATTTCTTTATGAGTTTCTAACTAGTCTATTGTCACTCACTACTTCACAAGTCATCAGTTGCATCAAAATCCAAATAGTAGTGATGTTTGATGCCAAAATTTGATCCACAGAGGTTGTGAGAGCTAGATGGGACTCTCTCAAATACATAGTGCTCGGAAAGAGATTTCTGGTGGTATATAGAAGTCCAAAAAAGGGTTGTTGGATCAGAAGTTTGAACCTCTTGAAGAACCCCTTTAGAAAGCTCAAAAACCCCAAAAAATGGTTAGGTGTTGAAGAAAATTTGCAAAAGCGACTTGGTATAGTTCATCGCAATTGCATATCAGTATTGGCGAGATCCAAGAGGTAAAGAGCACCAGTGGAAGGAGGAATAACTATCCGTCGATCAGCGGTATCCAATATCAGGAGTTGGCGGGTCTGGGCACATCATATATCGAATATCGGCCATCTACAGGATCCTTGAGGAACAGAACTATGGTTGTTAGCAGTTCTTGACGCCAAAGGCTGATATCGTAGTCCCATGATATTGGCGATCAACGGAACGGTGGGGTTCTGAAACTTAAAAGTCCTATAAATGTTGATCTTGTGATACAATGGTGCATCACCGGGGAGGCCAAAAAATCATTTGCAAAGGAAATGTCCGTGAAAATAGGGTCAGGCAAGCCTTTTTCTCTCTCCTCTCAGGGGCCACATGGTGGTCCCTTATTGTTCCTTATAGCAAACATGGCAGTTGACCTCATCAGTGATGTGGCAGTACGAAAGGTGACGTCGTCGTAAAGGGGACACGTGTCACCCTATTTTAGCATTTTTAGGGGTGAGATGGAGCCATTTCCAAGTGCCATGTGTCACCACCCATAGGGTAACCTATGGCAGTCATGACATCACCCCACAAATCGGCGATTGCAGCAGTTAAGAGAAAAGGCTAAAAAGAATGGAGCTAGCAATTACAATATGTGGGACTCCTCCCCGACTGCGATTATGATAAGGAAGAAGCCCACGAATGTGGTAAATTATTACGGCAAGGTCTATAAAGACCTCACATTATGATAAGGAAGAAGCCCACGAATGTGGTAAATTATTATGGCAAGGTCTATAAAGACCTCACATCTGGATTTTCGGCCCTCTCTAAAAGAAAAGGTAAGGAGTCCCCCCCACTCCACTACTGAGATTGTGATTCATTTGGTGGGCCCAACCCCGCAAATTGGAAATCGCAAGGATAAAGGGAAGTGTTACATAGAATTTTTTCACTGTCCCTGTACTCCCCATTCCTTGATCGTGGAGGACCTCCACAGTGAACTCCACATTATTTTCCTTGATGTAGAAACTCCCATTATGTCCCTCATCATAAGCATATCATTTCCCTTTTACACTGTTTCTCCTAAAACTTTTGTTTTGCTTAGTTTACAAGGTTGGCGCTAATCACCTTTGTCTCCCCCGCACCGATGTGAAGATATTAGCATTATTCCTTGTGTTAATTGGTGCTACTAATATGTGTTCCAATCACAACAGTCCTATTATGGAAAGTTTTTTAAATTAGAGCCAACACTTCCAGCTCTAGAAGCTTCATAAAGGAAGTCTGGTAAATGGTTTGGCCGACGAGGTCGAGGATGATAGTTTGGGCTTCTTTACCCTATAATGATGGAACTACCTCAAGGGATAAGTCTTTCTCCCATGAGAAGAGGATCCATCTCCCATCCATATTTCCTATATAAACCTCCCTTCTTCCCAAGCACAAACTAGTTGCAAGTTATAGTTCGAGTTTGGATGAGTGTGAGTATACTATTTTGATTAGACAAGCAAGCTATTACTAGTTGTATCCATCTAGTCGTGTGAGGGAGAAGCATGTTTGGTTTGGAGTAAAGCCTAAAGGGAAGAGCCTTTAAGCTATCATTGTTTGAAGCTATCATGAAGTGCTAGCACAAGTGTGTGTGAACCTAGTCTTGTGAGAGGAAGACTGTGACGTCAAGACGAATGGTTGTAATCTCTCTTTGATATTAATATATGCAACTATCGATTGATTTCCTAAATGTTTTGTAATATTATATATCTGTGTCTTAATGCTTCTTGACCCATTAAGTAGGTTGAATTATAATTTTTCTATTATTATGTTTGTGTGTTGTTGTTGTTTACTTTTTTTAGGAGCTTGAGGAAGGAAGCGACAGATTGTTGGAGTGAGCAAGCGAGGACATCATCAAGCACGATAAGCAACCAAGAGGTAGTCCCTATTGATTGATTCTAACCTAAGGAAATATTCCATAGAATGTATCTATTGTGGCTAGACCCATTATCGAGCTAGAGGAATTCATTCGTGTCCGCACTTATAATTTTACTTCACCACAAATTGGTGATTCCATTGGATATATCCCATCTTTTGTTTGTTTTGGATTTCATGATTTCATGAGATATTTTCTAGTTCCACATTTTCCCTTTGATTCTGTTTCGTTTCTACTACTTACTGGCCTAAGTCCAAAATTCATAATAGCAGATCTGGTCCCTATTTTGAAAAACAAAAAAAAAATTCCTTAGTTCCCTTGGAGAGTGCATTTAATTGGCTGACAGTCATGCCGACCAAAGCAAATTGTGGAGGAACAGTTGTTCCATCTAGCCTCTGGCACTTTCTTTCAGTTAGGCAATCGCACCGATCCCTATAAGTGAAGATTAGGGCTAGACCCCAATCTTTGCCAGTGTGTTCTGCTCTTGTGTTTTTTACCTCGTGAGCCTTTTTGACTGTTTTTCCCTGACTAGGAAGCTACTTTTCATTTGGTTTTGCTTGCTTATTGGCTTGTCATCTCGTTGTTTGACTGATTGAATCATTGAGTGGCCAATGACACTAGGGCATCTAGCTAGTTGCCCATTCAGCAGCTTGTGGACTCATCAAGTCCGGTTGTGGGTGTGTTTGCTCCTTGCATTTGTTTTTGGTCGCTCTTGCAACTTTGACCTCTTTTTGCACAAGTTTGAAAAAGTTTTGTTTACTAGTTTGAACATCTTTTCCGCCATAGATTACATTGTCGGTCTTGTCTTTGGTAAAGTCGATGTTTCATTGATCTGAATGAACTTTTATTTTCATGTTTTCATCTGCTTGAAGAGCTCATTGTCTCGAAAAAAATTTCATTCAAGGTTTGTATGTGGAAAATTTGGTTTTGTTGTTTCATGACAAAGTATGAAATTCTAGCTTGTTGCATCATTATGATTTACATCTCTTAAAAACTAGAATTACATCAGCATTTGAAAAAGGAAGAGAATTCTTTTCATTTTCAAAGGACTAATAGATAAGTTCTTGTCTGGAAATTAGGAATTCGTATGCATTTTTCATTAGTTTATTTTTTGAAAAAGTGAAGTAGTGAAATATCATTTTGTTTTCAGTTGCTTGATTGTTTGCATTTGATTGAGTAGTCTCTACCCTCTCTAGTGTAGGAATTTCATTGAATTGAAAGGGTCTTGTCCCATTTAGTTTCATTTTAGGTTTTTCAAGTAGCATCACTAAGACCTAAAAACTTAAACTTAACTCAAGATCAACTCTAAAATGAATTCAATTAACCTAAGGTGCATTTGACATTAACGATCATGTCTAGAAGGTCTAGGCTAGAGACATGTTCCAGCATCTGTAAACCTAACAGCTGTCATTAGCTTCAGCATCGGATAGCGCTAGAATGAATTTGTGCTCCCTGTACCATCGAGTATATAACAGGAGACCCCGCTAGGGTGCAACCCTTTTATCCTTAGGGAGCCCATTCGGCCACCTTGCGAATGTGATAAATCGAACACAACATTCGGGGAGATTACCTGCTCATACTTCTTGGTTCGCCAAAAGGTATTCTATAGTTCACGGTTGCCTGGTAATCCTGTTGTTGGGCAGAGGATACTCCATAGCATGTTTTTGGGGCTTAAAGCCCGAGTTTTGGTCAATGTAATGTAAAGACCTCACGAAGTATGGATGCGAAGCATGAAAGTCTGGGATGAGTCATAGGGTTGTTCGCCCTAAGAATTGTAAAATAATGTAAAATTGAGTTTTCCTAGATAGATGTGAAGGCATGGTTAGAGGATAGAAGTGGATCTAAAGTGTATTGGGTCGTAGTAGTAGGAAGAGGCTCTGCAGCTGAGTGCACAGAGGCCTAGTATAGTCCATAGTTGAGTGCGCGAACCCCTGTAGCTGAGTGCGCAGGGTAGAGTCAGGTTTGTACTTGGACGGAACTTTAAATGAGTTATTAATAAAGATAAGTGCATTTAGAATATTGTGCATCAGGTCATGAATCTATATTTTTTATGTTATGCATTAATTGTTATCTAGTTATTTATATGCTCACACTTGATAGACACTTGCCTGAATGTTTATGTATGAAAATATTCTAAGTAATTAGTGAACATAACCTAATTAAGGAAGACTTGGGTAATTAATACGGGTCATGCTACGAATAGAGTTGCATGAAGGCAGTAACATAGAACAACGTGCCCATTGGTACGCGTAGCCCAGTAAGCGCTAATGTTGGATCGCGTCCCCATCACCGCATATCAAACATCCCCAGGGTGCAGAAACCTAGTTCTAGCACCCTCCCATACTACTTCAGGTGAGACCTCTGTCTGCGCTCCGTGGATTGTTGCGGAAAGGGCCAGTAGTACCAGGATTTTCTTGGCTAAATCACTTATGAACCTGGATCAGGCCCCACTAAGCTAACAAATGGTTCTGTTGTCGGGACCGGGATGTGCCTGAGGTATGTTTGATGTCATGCCACTAGAAACCAACAAAGAAGTAAATTGAAGAGTGGTTGGACAAGAAGATTCACGAGTTCACGACATAGGAAAACAAAACTCCGCAAGTATCAGGGAAAAAGTGGTTGGATCTCTACGTGTATACGAAAATCCACGATTTTTTTTTTGCATCCTTTTCATCTAAGCTATATGAGTGGATCGCGAAGTTAGCCGACAGCCAGGGCAGGTGTAGGCTTGACAAACCAATAGTGTGGACTCAGAAATTAGTGCGTAGACTAGAGGCATCAGAATATAAGATCACGTGATAGTGTACCATTAGCTCGATGGATAATAAGGGGATTTATCACTGAGTTCTCGGTAGACATGACCATGAGCTACAACGAAGCAGAACGGTGCTTTCTCAAAGGACCACGAGGTAAGTATATTAAGTCCTTGAATACTTGGATTAAGATTATATTGTGTGAAAAGAGGGTCATGTGGATTAAGTCCTTGAATGTTTGGGACAACGCGGAGTGGAAATATCTACAAAAGCAGCGAAAAGTTAGAAAACAGACCCTTAATTTCACCTTTGCAAGAGAGAAAGGAAGAGCTCGCTAAGGTCACTCTGAGAAGCGCCATTAGTCTGATAAGGCAGCCATTCAACGGTTACCACTTCCACCCATGCCACCACCTGCTTCACCTCCATCTCCACCCACTCCACCTCCACAGTTCAGTATGGCGAGTACAATCAAATTGCTAGTATTCAGAGGGGTAGGAAACAAAGATCCAAACCAATTTGGGTTTGAGGTAAGAGCAGTAAGGGAAGTGCAAGGTGTCACGGACAACAATATTAAGAAGGCTATATTGGTAAGTACACTACAGGATCGTGCATTGACATGGTATATCAAGCACTCTAACGAACACCCAAACACAAGAATAGTGGAAATCCAGATCACGCTAAACAGGGAATTCAGCAGACCAAAGTTAGAAACACAACCAATCATTGGGTTTAAAGAAATCATAATGCTCCCGGGTGAGACTCCCTAGAATCTGGATCAGTGGCTGAAGAGTATGATTTGTGAAGCCAATATGACGCTGATAGACGGATACCATTGCGCATGGTTTATGGCATCTCTAACACCGCACTTGGGGATGGTGCTGTCACAACAGAAACTTCCCACCTAGGCCGAAGCATTGGAAATGGCAATGAGGTTGAATGAGACCTTGATACAAGCCCTTGGGTTGGGAGTTCAACAAATCCACGTGCAACTACAAAATCTATGCCTAGAAATGCAAAGTTTGAAGTAGGATAGGGCACCGCGGCCAGAGGCACGTAAGGAGGTATGGTGCATAAAATGCAAAGGTCAGGGCCATGATACGGATCACTGTCCAATGTCCACAAACTACTTGGTAGGAGGAGGGCCAATGCCTTTGAGACTAGAGGCACAGGCAAGGCCGAGTGTGACAACCACGTTATAGTGTGTGATCTATCAGATAGGAGGGAAACACGCGACAGACAATTGTCATTTGTTGCAGAAGTATACATAGACTCCCCAGCAATTGTTTTGCAATTTCTGCAGCTCAATAGGCCATGACGAGCGCACTTGTCACAGCTACGAGTTAATGATGGATCATACCCCAGCCTATAGGATGCAGACAGAAATATGAGCCCTCGACCCAACTGTGGAGATGGCGCGCGCTGGATTTCAGGGACGAGGTCGAGGACGAGGATGAATGGGACCAGGAAGGGGCTAGGGACAATTAATTTGTTACAATTGTGGAGGACCAAGGCACTATGCCTGTGACTGTACCAACTCGATGAGGATATCCTACTCATATTATGCTCATTTTGATCATGAAGCAATAGATTGTCCTACATTGATCACACAGATGCGCGAAAAAGAGGTATTCCAGCCTCCTACGACTCTGAATATACAAATGATGGGGTGTGAACACACAAAGAAGACCTGAATGTAAACATGATGCTCAGAAGTGGTGCGACCATGGGAGAGGATAAGGGGAAGCAGCTAGAGGAAGATACATGGGTTTGCAAGGCTCCTGCAAAGGAACCTGAGTTTGACTTAGAATGCACAAATGGAGATGTTCATGGAAACTAAGAAGAGCTTCGCAGAGGCCTCCACTTCAGGTAGTAAGGATCAACCAAAGCCAAGAATGGATCCTTCAATGCTTACTACCTTTCTGGAAACATGCATGAAATGGTTGCATTAAAACAAGGTAGTTAAGGCACTACAGGAGCTGATCACCAGGTGCGCGGGGTCAGGAGAACTGCATGTAGTTTAGAAATTAGGTAACCATGCATTGCGCACTGGGAGGGAAATGAGATTGACTACGCAGAATGGTGAGTATTAAATGGATCAGGTAATCCTAGATCTGGGTTCGAACATGAATGTGTTACAAAAGCAAACATGGGAACGCATGGGCAGGCCCATGTTACAATGGTCCCATATTCAGCTACGTATGGTGAACCAACAAAATATTTTTCCCAAGGGGAGTTTGCAAGGAGTAACAGTTGATATTGAAGGTGCGAGCACACATATGGACTTTGAAGTGATAGAGATTATCGATGATAGAATTCCCTATCCCGTGTTGTTAGGAATAGACTGGGCCACTGATATGAACAGAGTCATCAACCTGAAGAAGCGGAAGATGATATTCGAGAAGAAGTTGCTATGCATAGTAGTCCCACTAGATCCAGCCAAAGGAGCACACTACACTGAACCAGTGCGCGATGATGAAAGCGACGGTGAGCTGGATTGTATTTACAAGATAATGGCGCGAGACCAAGATTGGGTGAATCCGACTACAAATGGGAGAATCTCGTGGGAGCGTGAATGCTCCTACACTTCAAATTCAGATGAAGGAGTAGAGTGCTGGCAGAATTGGTTGAATGAAGTGACAACGTTGAATTGCAACATGATGCTTAGATCACTGCGTTGCCTGACAACAGAGGCATGAGAGTTGCCGACATGTGATGGATTGATAATGGTGGAGGAATTCTTGAGAAAACTTGAAACCGCAGTACTGGAACAACAGCGGTTCGATGCATTGAAATGTGCACTATGTGCAATTCCTGCACGATGGTGGGGTACACATCAAGGCATTTTTGAGGACTGGCACGGATCTAGACAGATGATGAGCTTATGGTTTGGGAAACCAAAACTCCAGTTGGAAGACAAATATAATGGACGAGATGACCCATGCACACACCTCACGAAATGGATCAAGGTCTACAGGGAAGAGTGGTGAGCACCAGTATTGTAGCAAGAATGTTGCAACTCCTAGGCTTCCAACTTTACCTTTATCAACCCAGGAGTTCATAGTCAACTTGGAAGTGTCGGTGCTATATGCACAAGTACTAGTTCTCATTGCAGGTTGTCACTTGGTTAGTCGACGCGAGATCACTAGGAGCTTAAGCCAGCTTCTAAAGATTTCATAATAAGCTTTATGTGTGATGAAAGGAAAGAAATATTACTCTACATATGCTATTCTAACTACAACAAGGGGAAAGACTGGAATGTAAAGCAAAACCTAGTAAACTCTAATTAACAAGCTAATTCTACTTTTGCCAAAAACACTATGAAAACCATGAAAGAAATGCCATTACCTACTCAAGGAAACAAACAACATCTAACCATGCTATTTCTGGAACTAAATAAGCAAAAAACATATTTTTGGATTTTGATGTGTTTCTATGTGAATTTAACATGCATCTAATTTATTGTGTGTGAGTGTTGCAGTGAAAAGGTGGAGTTAGAGGGCAGTTTTGGAGCTTGGGAGGATGTAGTATGGTGTGGATGGGTCCTAGGAGGTCTTAGCTGGCCTTCTAGAGGCTTTTACCACACTCGGCCTTCAAACGAAAGCCTACAAGAAAAACTACAGGAGCATACAGGAAAACTATAAGAGGAAAACAAGGAAACTACAGGGGGCCCACAAGAGGAGGCCGAGAGAAACTTTTGTTGTTCTAAGGGTGTGAGAGTGGGTAGAAAAGGTGGATGAAGGTTGGAATGAGGTGTTGGGGCACCTAAGTTCTATCATGAATCACCAAGAGAGAGAAAGATGATTGGGTTTGCTCAAGGAGAGAGGAAGAAGTTCTATGAAAAATGAAGGAGACTAGGGCAGAATTGAGGTCAGGTTTGGGAGACCTATAGGGCATGGATTAGATGGAGGGTGTGATTTCTAGTAAGCTATACTACTACTGGAAGTTATTTGCTGCATAGAAACTAACAGTCAACCAAGAAAATAAAACAACCAATGAAATGAGTGCATCCTAGCAAAAACAAATTTTTGCATTAAAATGGCTAAACTATGATGTATAGAAAGAAATTTTGGGGAAATGTTGTAAGAAAGGAAAGCATGCAAAAAATTTCTATTGCAAATCAGGAATCGAACATGATAAAGAAGATCTAAAGCAAAGAAAAATTGGACTATCAATCTACTAGAGAGCTACAAACACTAGAAGTCCTAGGAATGAGGAAAGTCTGTGTTTTTGGGGAAGCAAGAGACTCTTTTCCTAAAATCATGGTCCCAGAGGGAGGAAGAGAGGCCAAGGAACTATTGCTATCCTTTTGAACATTTTCTGATCACTGCTTAACCTGCTACAAAAATCATAAATGGAAGCAAACTACTAAATCATCAAAAGCAACCTATTCTTAACCATAAGAGAAATACATTTAACAGTAAACTAATCTACAAACTGAAGTAAAGCATACAAATATAAGAAAATATAAGCTTGGCTACTTGGGTTGGGCCCTAACCCAAGAGCTTCAACTCTCTAAGGTAACTCAGTGCTAGCTCAAAAAGGATTCCATCTTCATTATAAAAAAATAGCAAGATTACATAAAATTGTCACAAAATAGTAAGCTTGAAATTTGAGCAGAGTTTACACAAGAAAAAAGTCAACCCTAGTGAGGCCCTAGGCCTCTCTACTTATACATCTGAAGCTATCAAAATCTTCCTTAAAATTAGGGAGGCTTGGCTCCCAAACTCGAGATAACTATCAATCGTATTTCACTTGCTCGACTGCCTTCTAGTGCATGATTCGGTTGCTTGTACTCCGAGCTGAATGAAGGGGAATTCGAAATGAGGAGAAATAAATGAGGGGGATTCCTTCCTATAAGTCCTCTCCTCTGCCTAATTCAAGCTATTGCTCCAGTTTGACCACTAGATCCTAGTCTTTGACCTCGAAATCCATGAACAATCTGCATTAAATACATGTTGGACCACATGGCATAATAACTAACTCAACTCACCCTTTAAGCATAAATATAATCATAAAATCATACAATAAGCTAAGAGAATGGTTGATTTGACTAGGTTAGGAGGTAAAATGAACCCATATAGTTACCCATTTATGAGGCTCATCATCACCCCACTACTGAAGGTATTGTTCATCCTCTAAGCAATCTAGTCAATCTCTTGATCGTTTATGGCCATGGTGGCCTCCCCAGCATTCCAAGCTTCTGATGTGATCTTCTCATGTTCTCCATAAAATCCTATCTTTCTATCTATGTCCTTCCTCTGCTCCTTCTCTTCTTCTTCTCTTCTCCCTTCCATCATGCCTAATATGAGTGGAGGACTCAGTTTGAGGCCAATCTAGTTGACCTTCAGCCTTTCCATGGAGCGCTTGTACATTGGCACTCTTCTCAATGCCTCCTTCAGCCTCATGGGGGAATGGTATTCCTTGATCTGCAAGTTGTGGGGTAGGTTGTCCCATCTTCTCATGCATGCATGCACACAGTCCTCCCCAAGTAGCCTAAACATATCTTCAAAGTGTGCAATGTCTTGTTCCTAATTAGCTAGATATTTAAGGGAAATCTGAGGGTCATTGGCAAGTAGGTTGTGTGTGCTGATGAGTGCCATAGGATCTGATGGCATAGCTCTTATCATCAATGGTTCATTCTGCTCTTTTATTAACAATATTTTCATTTCTGCTACCCTCAATTCTTCATGGTTCATCCATGATGCCATGGCCATTAATTGTAGATCCCCTAGCTTGGCATTTGGGTCCCACACATTCATTTCTGTGAGGGCCATGTTGTGTAGATAGAACTCTGCAGTCTTTGCTTTCTCCTCGGAGGTGCTTTGGTCACACAAATCCATGAACTACTTGTAGTCTTGGAAAGGCATTGTGCCTCTTTGTGCCAAAGTTCTTATTTGGAATTGAAGCCATTGATCCTTCAAATAGAGGCCATAATATTTGGCTGGTGTTCTGCATTGTAATGCTTCCATGGATAAGCTGGCCATGTATATCAAATGAGTCTCTTTCTCCTGCAACTACCTCCTTAGTATTTCATTCTCATTTTCAAGGTGGCTTCTTGTGATGGCTTCTCTGTCTGTGAGAGCACTCAATTCCCTGCCCATTTCCCTAATTTTGTTTTCCATGTGGCCAATATCCTCAAATCCTTTGGACTTGGCTATCTACATCCACCTACGTGTTCTCACTCTCTCTTTCTCCAATTCGAAAAATAGTGGATTTGCAAATTTCTATCGGATTATCTTGCCTCCCTCAAGTAGATTGTAATAGGAGGCAATATTAGGTTGGGGTTCAGGTTCATGTAGTTCTTATGCTTCCTCTTTCACCTCTGGCTATCCTCCTATCTTTTCCTCAAGTTTTTGTGTCTCCTATAGTTTAGAAAGTGTCTCCTGTAGGATTGTTTTAGCTTCCTGTAGATCTGGTTTGGGGTCCTATAGAATTGACTTTCCCTTCCATGTAGCAAATCTTGTAGTCCCCCTTTCATAGGTTATGGGTGTCTTCGAAGGAGATTCTTTCACCTTGGTAGATGGTGAATCTTCAATATTAATGGGGGTCTTTGATGAGGGTTGAGGTTTGCCTGTTTTAATTCTGGTACTCTTCCCTGCCCTGAAATACATGGAGGTTTTTCTTTTCCTCTTCTTCTTCTGCTTGACTGAGTTGCTGAGGGAAGTGAGGCAGCTTCTGCTTCTCTTTCCCAAGTTTCAGGGGTCTCATGTCTCTGCTTTGCCTCTTTTTCTACCTCCTATTTTGTCTCTTCAACTCTCCCCTCCTCTATTTATTCTCTTTCCTCCTTCCTCTCTTGCTCTGCTATGTCACTGCTAGCTTCATCGTCTGCTCCTTGTTGTTCTCCCTCCTCACTGATAATAGGACTAACATCATAGGTTAATGCCCTGATGTCATCCTCAGCTATCATATTTATGAAAACTTCCAACGCTATAGGGATTGTAATGGTATGGAGGGTTTCTTCTACTAGGATCTTCATTAGGCCATGGTGAGCTAGCTACTGTGAATTTCCTGCTTGTACCTTGGTGCTGGATTCAATGAGGGACTGTAGGAGAAAGTAAGGGATACTGAGCTTTTGATGTGTTGGGGTATTCATGCCATATCTCAAATCTTGGAGGATTCTGAAATGATATCCATAAACAATGTTGTGCCTCCCCTCACAAGAAATGTATTTGATCACTTGGTAGCTAACCTCATCCCAGGGATATGGTATACAAGCCCTCCTAATTCCATTTTTTTCTTCAACAGGGGTTTCATTATCTTGGAAAAATTTCCTCTTGGCAGCTTGGCCAATTGGTTTCTCATCTTTACTCCAAGGCAACCCAAGAGAAAGGGTATTAACCCTACTGATAAATTCAGGGGTTATTTCAATGCAGAGGCCTCTAATGCTTACAGTAGCATGATTTCTTGTGTGAGGGACCAGAGAGAGAGAATATTTGTGGGAAATTTCATTATCAAATCCTCTAAACTTCTCGAAGAAATTCATCCAGTTTGCCCTTATGAATATTTCCACAACTTGAGGATGTGCATGAAGTCTAGTGGAGTTCGTGGGATCTTTTCTAATAAAACCCCTATCATACTTCCTGTAATTCATTTTGAAAAACCAAATATGGAGATGGAGACAAAGAATTTTGAGCAAAACAGAATAATAGAGGAGACTGTGTTTTTTTTTTTTTTTTAACAGATTTTTTTTTTATGTATTTCTAGCCTCTTCAAGACTCATTTTATCTTCAAATTGAGATCAACTCTTCCACATTTTGATACTTAATAGAGGCCATCCATGAACCCTACCTCTTCAGATTGAAATTCATGCCAAAAATCATGTTTTCTCCCTTCAAAATGACTCACTACCCCTCCTGTAGAATTGTTGTCCCTTCTTTAGATTTCCTGTAGGTGCTTTTGTAGAAAACCTGTAGGGCTCATGTAGAAGATGCCAAGAGAAAAAATATGGAGGAAATTGATGGAGGATGGTGGTTACGAGGCTATGGGGGCATAAGAAGACTGTTGTGTGGCTGAGTGACAAGGAGAAAATGAACAAAAGGTGGTGAGAATGCATAGGGAGGACTTCTCATTACTCTTTATGGCTATTTTTGGTTATGAGTGCTGAGCTGGCAAGGTGTACGTTGCATATATTAGGACCGTTGGTCCCCACCTACTTGGTCATCATGACCACCCCTCATAACCATCCCCTCATCACTGCATCGGAGTTAACTCTTCCTCCCACTACCCATCCTTGGCATCTTTTCTTGAGTTGACTATGCGCACGTGTGGGTGATCTCTTGGTTAAGTGGAGTCAACTAAGTGAAGGTAGCCAAGTTAACTAGCCACCTTTCCCTCTTTTGATCTCAACCATCTCATTACAAAAATGCAGATAGAGGAGTGACTTAGCTACTTGCCTGTAATCCGAGTGTATTTGCTTCCATCGATTGTGAGGTGTTGTTGCTCTCTTTGTTGCATGCCTTCATTTTCCTTCATGTATGCTCTCTTTGCTTGCTGATGTGTTGTAGTGTATTTTTTCAGGTTATTTTGCTAAAGTTGAGCTACATGTGCCTTTTCATTGTCCCTTGCTATTGGTGCTAGACTTCTATGGGATGAGCTGCTACAGGAATTCCTACAGGCGTTCCTATAGCTCCTTCTCCCCTTGAAACTTCAGATATTTCCCTGTGCTTGGAGCTCGAGAATGATGCCATAGGTGGAGATGAATGATGGAGGGATAGTAGATAATCTTCAAGTAAAGTTAATGGTGCCTTTTCCTCATTTTATTTTTGTTTTTTACAAATTTAAAAAACTATTTTACTGTGTTTTTTTCTTGGAAAGGGAAAAAAAATAATGATGATGCTTGGAGTGTGACGCAGGCTTGGAAATGATGGAAAGGAGGTTTGAAGATGGTAAGAGGGATTATAGGTTCCTTATGAAGATTTTCTTGTCCCTCAAACTACCTCCGGTAGACACTTTTGGCTCTCTGTAATTCCTACAAGAGCCTCCTATAAAAAAAACAGAGCCTCATGTAGAAAACACAGTTTTGGAAGAATAGGTACAGTGGGGTGAAAGAGATGCCAAAAATGATGGGGGAAGGTGTGGAGAAGATGAGATGGATGCTAGTATGAATGTTAGGATCCCCTTGGCACCTTCTTCTGCTCCCTGTAGTCCTCCTGCGAACCTGCAATGCAATAAAAATTAAGTTTTTCTTTCTTTGTTTTTTTTTTTCCTTTGTTTTTTTTGAAAACAACTAGGGTGCCTCAGAAAGGTTTTCACCCTAATTTCCTGCCTTGGGCACCTCCAAGGGAGGTTTTCACCCAAGGACCTTATTCTTTTCCTTTTTGTTTTTTTAACATCATTGGGCCACCTCAGAAGGGGTTTTCAACTGAATGATGGGACTCAAGCGCCTCATGGAGGTTTTCACTTGAGTCCTTATTTTTTTCTCTTTTATCTTCAGTGAGTGGGTGAAGTGGAAGCTAAGACATGCTCCACTACAATCATTGTTTTATTCAAATCTTCAATAAACTCTTGCTTCTAGAGGGGTTTCTTGTAGACTTTTAACCGATGTCCATTGACAAGCTTGGGGATGGCTTCATCATCAATGGTTCTTATTAGAACTAAACCATTGTCATTACATTTCTCCACAGTGTAGGGTCCAGCCATCTTGTCCTCAACTTGCCTTTGAAATCCTTGTATCTTGAATCATATATTAGTGCCCAATCTCCCTCTTGGAATTGCTTCTCCCTGATATTTCTATCATGCCATATCTTTCTCTGAAGCTGAACTACCTCTATGTGGAGAAGGGCTTGCAATCTATATTCATGCAATCCATTGAGCTGAAGTAATCTCTCCCTCTATGCATGGCTAAGGTCTAGGTCCAACTGAGCTGCCATCCATAGGGTATTGAATTCAAACTCTATTGACAGCAAAGCCTTCTTCCCATAGACCAGTTCATAGGGTGTGAACCCGGTGGTGGTGTTCCATGTTGTGTTGTAGGCCCAAGTGGGCTCAACTAATTTGTCCACCCGGTCTTTTATGATGCTTATCACTACCTTGGTTAGGATCCCTCCCAATGCTCTATTAGTGACCTCCACTTGCCCATTAGCTTGTGGATGGTAAGGGGTGGAAGTCCTATGCTTGATCCTATGATGTGTGAACAAGTCTTCAATCAAGTTGGAAGTAAACTGACTGCCTTGGTCTGTGACCAACTCTCTTGGATACCTAAACTTGTAGAATATGTTTTCCCTCAAAAACTCAATTACTTTTTCCTCTATCGCTGCCTTGATTCCTTTTGTCTCTTCCCACTTTGTCAGGTAGTCGATGCACATAATGATGTACTGCTTCTGCTTTGAAGGGGGGTTGATAGGCCCCACAAAGTCCATGCCCACTTCTCAAATGGCTCAAAGGTCACTTGAGGTTGCATGGGAATTTCATCCTTTGGAGTGGGTTTCCCCATCCTCTAACACCAATCACACTGTCTCATGTATCTCCTCACATTCTGATGATGAGTGGACCAATAGTAGCCTTCTTGCAATATCTTGAAGGAAGTTCTTTTTGCTGCAAAATGACCTCCACAAGGCCCATCATGACAAGTCAGGAGGATGTCAGAGACTTCCTCCTCCATAACAAATCTTCTGAAGATTTGATCTGGGCCAAGTTTGAAGATATTGCCTCCAATCCAGGTGAAAGGGGTGCTTTTCCTTACTATTCTGCTCTTCTCTCTTGAGGATAGGTGTGGTGGGAACTGTGTTAAAACCAATTAGTTTGCTATATCAACAAACCATGGAGAGAGTAATTATATAGCAACTAGGTGTTCATCTGGCATTTGGTCATCCACCATTCCTTCTTCACCTGCAAGCAAATTTACTCTAAACAAAAAGTCAGCAACAACATTCTCTTTACCAGGCTTATCAATAATGGTAAGATCAAACTGTTGCAGTAAAAGCAACCATCTAATAATGCTAGCACTTAAATTTGGTTTGTTCATTAAATATATAATTGCAACATGATCAATGTGCAGAAAGGTTTGATAGCATGTGATATAATGTTTGAATTTGTTTAAGAAATGCATGATAGCTAGGAGTTCCTTCTCGGTCACTGTACAGTTTAACTCTACCTTTGACAAGTTTTTTCTTATGACGTATATAGCATAAGGTAACTTTTCATCAACTTGTCCTAAGGCTACTCCTATTGCTTTATTCGAGGCATCTGCCTGAATTTGAAAGGGTAGGGCCCAGTCTCGGCCTTTGAGAATTGGGGCAGTCACTAGCTTTCTCTTCAAGGTATCCAGGGCTTCTTGATAGTTTTCCGACCATATGAACTCAACATCTTTGCCTAGGAGGACAAAAAAAGGAGAGGCTATCTTGCTAAAGTCTTTAATGTATCTCCTGTAATATCTAGCTGAGCCTAGGAAGCTTCTGACATCTCTCACCTTTTGAGGAGCTGGGACCCTTTGGATGATGGCAATTTTATTGGGGTCCACCTGCAGTCCTTGTTGAGATATTGCATGACCTAGCACAATCCCTTTAGTCATCAAAAATTCACATTTTTCTGAACTGGGGGACAGATTCATCTCAATACACTTATCTAGAACTTTTCCTAGGTTAGATAAAGCTTGTTGAAAGTCATAGCCATAGGGGGTAAAATCATCCACGTATATTTCTACTACATCATGAACCAGTTCAGAAAATATACTCAATACCGCTCTTTGGAAAGTGGCTGGAGCATTACAAAAACCAAAAGGAAGGACCTGATATGCGAGGGCACCCCAAGGACAAGTGAAAGTGGTCTTATCTTGGTCTTCTGGACTTATTTGAGTCTGATTGTACCCGCTAAACACATATAGGAAGGAGAAAAACTTTTTCCCTCCCAGACTGTCTAACACTTGATCTATGAAAGGTAAAGAAAAATGGTCCTTTTTAGTGGCTTTGTTCAATTCCCAATAGTCAACACAGATTCTCCACTTACCATTTTTCTTTGGCACTAGCACCAAAGGAGAGACCCATTCACTATCAAAGATGGGATAGATGAATCCTGCATCAAGCAATTTCTACAGTTCTTCCTTAACAATATCTTTAAGTGTTGGGTTCATCCTCCTTTGAGGCTCCCTGAATGGCTTGCAATCTTCCTTGATGTATATATGATGAGTACATACTGAAGGGTGCACTCCCTTCATCTCCTTATAACTCCAAGCAAAGGCATCTATATGTTTTCTCAGTATGTTGCATAGGTCCTTCTCCTGGGAAGTAGATAGAGATGGATTTATTTTCAATGTTCTTTCTAGGCCAAAATCTATATTTTTAACATGGAGAGAAGTGGGGTCAGCCACACAGAGAGAAGTTGAGGGGTTGTTTTGGGTTTCTCTTACTATGTCTTCTAATGGTGATACACTGGGAGGTTGATTCTGAATCAAATTTTCAATCATATCATCCTCATATTATGGTTCTTCCCCCATGGCGATTTCTAATGTACAAAGTGGTGCAAAATAAACATCATCCTCATCCTCCAACTAGAGAGGTAGATCATGTTCTAGAAAGGGTTGGGTAGGAGGTGTTATAGCTCCAAATCTCACTATTATGGTTTGTGATGCTGCACTCATGGCCTAGGGCAACCCCTGAGTTAAATGTGTGTATACGCGGGTTCATATATACCCAACCCACGTGTATTTCTTAAAACACTTAAAAAATTATAAAAAGACACCAAAGGGAAGGCCTAAGGGAGGAGAGAATATAGAGAAAGGTTATTATACTGAGATTTCCCCCCAATCAGGTCTGAAGACCCTTGTGCCTTCTGCACTTCCCCCATTTGTACAGGAAACCCTTGTTTCCTTGTGATTTGATGTTCATCCCTTAGTTATGACATCTTGGAGTGAGTATTGGAAGGTGATCTACTAGAGGCTTGAGGCGGGACGGATCCAGAAGGAGGCTGAGCTTTGAGCCTGCAGAAGTTGCTCAGGTGATATTGCTCTTTTTCTATACTATTCTATTTGTCTAATAAAGAAACACGTCTTGTTCCCGATATGCTTCTTTCTTTATGTTAATGATGTTCATGTTTGAATTTCATGTATGAATGGATGTTTAAAGGTTTATAACTAACTCCTTTCTTGTATAACATAAAGATGATTTTCATGTAAATCTTTGTCCATATACTATTGCATTCTTTGGAATTGTTGGTTTTGCAGGGCAAAGGAGCGAAAGGGACGTGAAGAAGGGTTTGGACCCTTGAGGAACTACCCGAACGTAGGACCTGAGGTACGTCCTTCTCACCTTAGAAATAACTTTTTCTAGCATAATGGTTGTGCGTGTGCATGTTTCTTCATTTAGACAACTTTCAGTCTGCTAGGGTTCCACCCAAGAGCCTTAGGGGATAAAATCCCTCAACAGAACTGGAAACTCCACTGGGGAACAACACTCTTGTTGTTCCTAGTTGGGCGTTTGTCAAGCCTATCAGGGCTCAGTTGCTTGCTAGTTTATTGTTATTGTCTGGTCTGTTTCTGACTTCTGAGTTTTACCAGTTTCTTGAGTCTCTTTTTTATTTTTCCTGGAATATTAGATACACGTTGTTTTGTTTAGTTACAGAAGTGCATAAACACTTGTTGTCTGAAGTAAACCCACGTATACGCATGTTTCCTCAGAAACAGCCACGTATACATGCAATCTGCACTAAGTACAGTCGCGTATAACTGACAATTTTCAGGATTTATAAATATTTTTGTCTCTGAAGTGTGTCTGGTGCTTTCAGTTAGTTTTGAACAGTCATCTTTGTTAGTATCAGTTCTTTGTTTTACAGCGAGCATCCTTACTCCGATTTCTCTCTAATTATAAGGAGTTTTGGTCTTGTTTTGTGTTTGCAAGTGTCATCATCTTTTTGCTAAAAACACGCAAGATTTCTTGATTGGAATCTTGGCTGCCCTGAGTGATCAGAGCAGAAAGATTGTTATCAATATTTGTGTTCAACTTTGCCTTTTGGTGACTTTTTGTTTGCTTAATGAAATCGATTTTTATGACCATTTACTTCTTTGTTTCATCGAAGTTGTCATTTGATACTTTCTTGAAACTGTCTTTTTGATCTTTTGTGGTCTTTGTTACCAAAGCTTTCCTTGCTGCCTTCGATTGTCAAAAAGCCTTTTTGAACACATTTGTTTTTGTTGAGTTTTCATTCTTTGTTGGGTGTCAACTTGCAAAAAGTGTTTTTTGCTTGTTGTGTCAATCGCGAGGTGTCAGTTTTTGTTGAGAGCATTTTCAAAAAGACCTTTTTGTTGCTACTTTCAAGTGAACTTTTTGAAAAGTTTTAGTTCTGCTTTCTTGAATTTTCTTTTCATTTAGTTTCCTTTTGCTGAATGAAAGTGTTTTCTGTTATCTTGAGTTTTGCTTTTAGTATTTAGACGAATTGTAGTATCTTAGATTCCATCTAAATATTGTAAGTGGCAAAAGAAAATTTGATAAACAAAATAACTTTCATTTGTTGTTAGAATTGTTTTCAATCTTGCATCAAGCATTTAGTCTTGCATTAGGATAGATTTGCATCTCTTTTGGCATAAAATAGTTTTGTTAACTTTTGAGTGTGAAGTGTGAATGAATAAAAAAGAAAAGAAAAGTTTGTTTCATTAGAAGTTTCCTTCTGAACCCTGTAGAGATTACTTTTCATCGAAAAACAATGACAAAGTGCGTACGCATATAGTTAAGTTTTATTAATTTCTTTTGCATCGAAAAAACACACCACTAGTTTCACTTCCATCATCCTTCGACTTAAAGAACATCCCTTAAAATCAAGCGCTAATTAAAATCAACTAGAACTTTTTCTTTTAAGTTAAATACACAAACAAGTTTTAGGATTTTAGGGCCTTGGAATAGGCGAGTGGAGAGTTAACTCTCCAAGGCCTTATTAAA
>APFE031176566.1:7854-40398 GCA_000404065.3 Pinus taeda
TAATTCATCAATGACATGAATGGGAAACTTATCTTTAATAGTGAGCTTGTTGAGCTCCCTATAATCTAGACACATGCACCATGATCCATCCTTCTTGCGCACCAATACCACTGGAGCAAAGAAAGAACTTTGACTAGGTTGAATTACACTAGCCTCTAGCATTTCTGCAACCATATGTTCAATTTCACTCTTTTGGGCATAGGGATATCTGTACGGCCTGATGTTTGGAGGAACACTTCCTAGAATCAGATGAATAACATGATCATGATCACGAATAGGTGGGAGACCTTTGGGAGTCTCAAATACCTTGGAATGATTGTCCAAGACTTTTGGAGATATGGAGAAATAGATGATTCCGATGTGGAAACATCTAGCGAACATAATTGTGCAATTACACCTCTTTGTTTCTTTTTTAGAAGCTTTGTCATATCGTTAGAGTTGATTATCTTTCTTGGTTTCCCTGCAATACCCCTTAATTCAACTTCGTTTCCTTCCGCAGAAAATTTTATGAAAAGTTGTTGAAAATTGAAAGCTATTGTACCCAAGGATTGTAGCCATTGGACTCTTAGTACAACATCAACACCTCCATTTGGAATGGAAAGCATTGGGCTAGTCAATACATATTCTCCCATGGATAGCTTGATATTATGGAACTTTCGAGAGAAATTTATTGTTCCTCCATTTGTAATCATCACTTGACACTTTGGTGCTAGATATAGGAAGAAATTCAATTCTTTTGCTACCTTACAATGAATAAAATTATGGGTACTTCCTGAATCAATCAACACTATTACCTTTTTCTTCTTTATTTGTCCTTCTATCTTGATGGTTTGAGGAGTGGTAATTATAGCCAATGCGTTACAAGATATGGTCGGATTCATTTCTTCTTTATCTAGGCTTTGTTCCTGGAGTATATCCTCTTCTTTTGACCTTTCTTGCTCCTATCCTTCTTCCTCTTCACAATCTATGTAGAATAATTTCTTCTCAGCACACTTATGACCTTTAGTGTATTTTCTATCACAACTATAACAAAACCCTTTTGCACTTTTTTCTTCCAATGGTTGTGGTGTCAACCTTATAGGTTTTGGAAGACAGGGGAAACAACACTTACATCTTTATAGTTGTGAGTGGTATGCTTCTTGGTTGCCATAATTTTGCTTTCCATTTTTCTTGCTAACCTGAATGCCTTCTCTAATGAATCAGGTTCCCAAAGGTGAACATCATGTTCGATATTATCCTTTAAAGTCCCTATGAACACATCAATCCTATGCTCCTCTGGAATATTTTTTACCCTTATGTTCAATTTTTGCAACTCCTCAATGTGCTCCATTATTGAACCCTTTCATTTGAGACTTATCAATTGGCTAAAAAAAGTGTTGCTTTTTGTATCCTCATTAATGTGCTGTCAATTCTTTCGTAAAAATTGCCCAAGTGATAATTTGTTTACGAGAGAAAAGCCATTGATACCATACAAACTGATTCCGTTCCAAATATAAAGTTGCAATATGTACCTTTTGTGTGTTTTGCACATTATTGAGATCAAAAAGTTGCTCCATCTCTAATATCCATGTTTCAGGATCCTTGCCATCAAACTTCCTTATATCGATTTTTGGAATATGGTGGGTCTTCGATCCAACATTAGAGTCTATGAAATCATGATGAACATTCTTTTGTTCTCATCATGAGTTTCCTTTACTACCCTTTCACCACTAGTAAGCATTTCTTGTAGAAACTTTGTTAAATCTATCTTCAAATCTTCCATGCCTTTCTTCAAATCTTCCATGTCTGTCTTCAAATATATCTTCAAATCATCCATCTTATCTTCTACAACTTTCTTTAACCATCCATCTTAGATTCTGTTCTCTTTTGTGCAAGTGACACTTGTTGCACTTGGTCTCATAATTTTGATATATCATGTTGCATTTCTTCCTCTTCTTCATGAGTCATACTATAGTTTTCAGGTTGTTTACCAGGTGTTTGCAATTTCTTTCCTTGAGCCATCAATTATTGATAATAATTCTTTACTATGCCCTTTCAATTCCTTCAAACTAATTTTTCAAAGCAAGCTTATGCAAAAATTTAAAAAAAACTACACACCTTTTTTCACTTTGCAGGAGCTTGATATTGAATCTGATGTATCATTGTAATTTTAGATCATCTAGTTCTAAAATTGTGATTTGTGGTCACCCTCTACATCCTCTTTCCAATGCCACGAGTTTGATCCAAACTGGATTCTCCAGGGAAGAGTTATGCCAAATCTCCCGTAGTGACCCGATTATAGACTAGTTCAGTAGATCGAACTTGTACGACGTGCCATGATTCATTGTTTCAACCTTTGGCTCTAAAAAATATATACAAGAAACTACAATCCATCCTCTTTCTAGACCTTCTTACGAAATTTCAATCCAATGTTCAGAGAGAAAGTTATGACAATTTTCCCCAGGTCACCTATTTACAATGTAATTTAGGAGTCTACAAAAAGACCAACTTCCTCAAATCATATCTCTGCAAATATAGCACGAAAATCTCTGAAATTCAGACCCGAGGTTCAGTGAGATTTCATCTCAAATGGCTTTTTCTTAGCTTCTGAAACATTGCGGAAAAAATCTTATAGAGAAAATGCCACAATGACCTATTTGGAGTAGTAAAACCCTAGAATCCAATGCTCTGATACAAAATGTTATGAAACCAACTCACAAAAAGATATAAAAGATAGTTGAATGCCTTAGAATTCAACCTCTTTGAGGGGGAAACCTCCTTTACATTACACAAATGAACAATTCTTGGATGATTCAAATGACAAAACCTCCTTTCTTATATAGGATTCTAAGGAGTCACATATAACTCACCGACTAACAATAATAATATAAAGCCACAAAAATAACAATAGAGGGATTCTATGGGGCACAATAATAACAATATGGGGACAATGGGGGCACAACAATATTAATAAGGGATACAACTACAATAGTAATGGGGTAATCACTAGTATTATAGGGACCTAACATCATGTAATGTATTATTTCTATCTTAGTCCTTGATTTGCTTCATGTCTCCTTGATAATTCTCTTTGGTGCTTCTTCTATGCAGGGGTTTCTTTATGCTTTCACCTTAAACTAGTCAAGCGTTGAGAGGAGGACTCCTTCAGCCTTCCATACTACAACATGTGCTCAATATAAAGGGTCTAAGAAAGGATTGAGCATAGAGAACATAAGGGAATCTTGAAGGATGAAGGCTTCATGCTTTGTGACTGTGCCATGCGCCCAAAGGGAAGAGGGAAGGATGAAGGCTTCATGCTTTTTGACTACACCATGTGCCCTAAGGGAAGAGGGAAGGATGAAAGCTTTGTGACCACACCATGAGCCCTAAAGGAATAGGTAATGATGAAGACTTTGTCACTACGCCATGAGCCCTAAAGGAAGAGGGAAGGATGAGGGTTTCATGCTTCGTGACTACGTCATTTTCCCTGAAGGAAGAGGGAATGATGAATGCATCATGCTCCATGGCTACGCTATGTGATTTTAAAGAGATAAAGTATCCTTCATTTCCTAATGTGCACGTAATTCTTCTGAAGTGTGCCTTCTTGCTTTAAAGTCCACTTCATTGTTCTCAAGTGAGCTTCATTGTTCTGAAGTGCACTGTTGAAGGGAGAGAAGGTCCTTGTTCTTTGAAAGTGTGCCTTTTTGTTCTGAAGTGGACCTTGTGGTTTTGATGTGAACTTCATTTTTCCAAAGTGCACTCAAAATTGGGAGGGCACAATTCTCTCCAACAATGGTTTCTTGTTCATGTAGAATGTGATTTTCACTAAGGGAGGTAGAAAAAGGTTGAGTCCCTTATCGTAATAATTACTAATGCAATGTGAGAGGGAGGGGACCTTAGAAAACACTTAGTGTACAACTATGGGATGAAAAGATATGTCAGTGAGGCTCATGGATAAGTTGCACTCATCACCTAGCAAGAGGGATAATGCCTTTACAACTTGAACTGAGTAGGAGGAAAGAATGAAGATGACACTTGCAAAATGTGAACAACCTTGAAAGTGACACATTCTAGGCCAAAGATAACATGAAAATGAAACTTATTAAAGTGAAATCAAGTCAAAATGAAAGTCACAGATGTGAAAGAAACACTCGTGAAAGTGAACGTGCACCAAAAGTGACATCTAGGAAAACTCACTGAAATAGAAGTACAAAGGAAACAAAAGTGAGGGAGGTTGTCAATGAACACATGCACTTACTGTCGACATGAGTTGAAAATCACACATGCATTACCTTTGTGGACACTGTAATGCTTATTTAAGATTGAATAAAGAAAAGTGTGCTCATAAGTTTAATTGGGATTATGCATGTGTGAACAAGTTAGTTTGACAAGTAAACATATCAAAAAACATCAATTGATCATGGAATGATAGATCATGAGATCCTTAGTAGGGTCCAAAATTCAAGTGTAAGAAAAGTTTTGGATGTTGTTGATCATAGTGTCAACATGTTCCTTCCTCCACACACACATTTCCCCACCCAAAAATTCTTCCATACATGCATTAAAAAGAAATTTCCTGTGGATATCTTAATGGGCCTTTTTGAAAAGGAACTATTTATGGAAAAATGGTGAAGAAAACCAGTGGTTTAATTACACTTAACCAGAAGAGGATTATGCACCCTGTACCAAGTCCCATGTACCTCACATGCTATATTTGAAGTTATAAAGATATCTAAGGCGAATTTTAATTTTCTATCACATACACAAATTAGAAGGTTGCATTGAGTAGTGGCTTCTAAAATCCAATTTTTCACATACACACATTTTATTTGCACACACATTCTCCCACACATACCCCCTATTCTGCACATCCTTTACTCTTCACACATCGTCGGTGCCATACGAAAATTATTCCACATAGTGGAATGTGTAAAACTTTAAAATGAAAAAATATGTTTATTGTTGCGTCAAATTTTGGTTTCCCAATTATTTGTCTAGTTTTTTTATTTTAAATTTTCTACTTAAATTTAAAATAATTTAATGTGTGGAGAAAAACATTTATGTTCTTGCTCCACACATGCATTCCATTTGCACACCCATTCTCCCACACATTCTCCCATATTCCAAACATCGTTTAATTTTCACACATCACAAGATCCATAGACTTTTTGTTCCACATAGTTGAATGTGTAAATGTTTAAAATGAAAAAATATGTTAACCATTACAACAACATTTAATTTCCTAATTTTTCGTGTAGTCTTTTATTTTTTATTTTTTTTCTTAAAGTGGAAATAATTTTATGTGTGTGTGTGAAAAGGTTTAAGTTATTGTTCCGCGCACACATTCCCTTTATAGAATCATTCTATTGCACATACCTTCTGTTTCGCACATCCTTTACTTTGCACACATCCTCAAATCCATACACTCGATGATGTACATAGCTAAACGTGCGAAATTTTAAAATGGAAATTAAATTTTCTACTTAAGGTTAAATTAATTTCATATGTAGGGAAAAAAGTTACATATGTGTAGATGATCCCCCAACACCCCCCCCCCCCAACCCCCCCCCCCCCCCCCAACCCCCCCATCCCTAGCTTATGTAAAGGACCCGGGAAAAGAACTAAATGCGTTATACTAACAACATTAGTGTCAATGGCATGCTAATAACTCTAGTATCAGAGCAATCACTGAAAGAATGACCATTTAGATTTTTTTCCTTTTCCATTTTAAAATTATATGTCAGGAACTGATAAGTACCAAAATCAAATCACCCTCTAGCAGGGGAATTATGTCACATCAAGAGTTGTTTATCCAATGGAAAATTGGAAATTAGATTTTAAAAGTTATTAAATTATTTTTTAATTTACACGAAGATGCAAATATTCAACATTTTTTGAAAACTTTGGTTAAAGTTAAAAATTCTATCTACAGTCAATGAACTATTCATAGTGAGGCCATTACTATAGTCCCTAGCAGAGGCAAGGACTAATAATGTGTTACAATATTCATTATAAAATAATGTAAGAAATACTTACTATGATACTATAATGAATGAATTTAAATAAAATAATGAAGGTTTCTATTACTCATTAGTAGAGTTAAAAGAAAAAATAACGAAAACAAAAATTTTCTCATAGGGAAAGTTGATGTGGTAAAAACATAAATAATAATAATAATAATAATATAATAAAAGAACAATAATAATAAAGAAAAATTATGAAATTTATGTAACCAAAATGTCTAGTTCTCATATGTAATCTCAAGTTATTTGCTACAATTGTAATAATTTCTTTGAATATGCAATGTTATATTTATATTTCCTCTTTGATATTTCCATATTATCTTAAGCACACCAATTTCTTAGATCCATTAGTTAGATTCACAATAAAAAAATTAAAATCAATGGGTCCTCTGTACCCATTAGTCTCTCTAAGGGCTCCACTTGAAGAAAACCTAGGCTATTTTATGCCTTTGTAATATCCCATCAAAGGGTCTTACCTTCGCCATCTATATATATACACACGCACGCGGGCGTGCATGCACACACAAACACAAACATAAGCCATAATTAAAAATAGTATGTATACTGCATATATTTCTAATTACAACTATTATAGTTGATGGTATACCAAGGGGTCACAAGGACCATGCAATCAAATAATCTATTTAGTAAACCAACATTCTACAAATTAAATACTTAAACACAAAAATACATGTAGCTTGTCACTTGCAAATGTCGAAGGCCAAACCAATTTTTCTCCAACTCGTAATAGGAATATCCAACAATTTGCCATGAGCTAGTCTTCAATAATTAAGAGAGGAAATCATGCCAACGGTCAATTTTCTACCAAATCAAAGAAGCCACCTTCACAAGTGTTTCCCTTCGAGCGTGTCTCAATATGGGTGATGTAGGAACCCTAAGCTGATTATGTTCTCAAGAATCTCAGCCAACTAATCAAGACTAAATTAACAAGATTTCAATTAATTCATCATAAGTGTGCTGGTAAGGATCCTATGCTTTAAACTCCTCCAAATACATTGGATTATGATAAGTAGAGGCATTAATCTAGCCTTCATCTAGTGACCATAGTCACATTAGTAGTGGTGCCCTCTCATACAAAGACTTCACTACCACCTTTAACTTGTGATAATAGTCATGAAAATAGTGGAATTTTTGGAATTTGGGGGAAAATTAAAATAACGAGCTAATGGCATTGGTATTTACCACCCCTTCAAGTTAACAGAACACTCTCAAGGTCTTAGTCAACATAGACTAGGTGGATGTATGTGTGTGTGTGTGCCAATATCATTAAAACATGACACACATGCATTTAGAGTACTATGTTTGTCAAAACTTGTTTCCCCATTAATTAAAAGATAAATAAAATCATGAAACCACTTCTTTTATAGTTCATCTTAGTGTAAAAACTTCCCAATATTTTCCTTTTCACTTCCCTTTATTCATGTAAGGGTGAATTTGGGCCTGAGGGTGAATTTACGAGTGTCGAAAGAAAGGTGAAGGTGAAATGCAATAAGTTTCCTTCCTACTTATTTACCTAAATTAAATTTGAAGGTAATTCTAACATGTATTTTCCCATTTTTGAAGTCTCCTGACTACTATAGTCATATACCCATCCTCATTAGGACAAAAGACCTTCCCTCAAGTGCATTCTCCCACCCACTAAGATTTTAATTTGTAGCAAGTTAGTCTGTCAAACAAACTAATGTACATATGGAACATCATTAATATAATCCATCACATGAATTATCTTATTAACCAAGCATAAATCATAAATTTTATTGTCAATGACATTAAATGGAAACTTTAACTAATAAATGTTGACATATGCTAAACCATATTAAGTAAAAGTAACAAATCATAACAATAATGAAAAGAATGTATCCAAAAATGGAATGAACCTTATAAGGTATCTAATTATATGTACACATCATGAATCATAAGGTGAAACCACTCTATCCTAAGTTATCAACATTGTCAATAATAATATGAAATCACTATAATAATAGGGTATTTAATAAATGCACACTTCATGAAATGCCTTTCTAGTGGTATAACCACATAAGCCACACGTTACCAATGCATCTATATATAATCACAATAGAATGTATCTCTAATGGGGCATATACATATGAAAGCATCATATTAAACTTAATCACATCATAATAAATTAGATCATATTAATATTTGCCAAGGGTTATCGCAAATACCTTAACAACATCAAGAATAGATAATATCATCATTGATACCCATAGAATTTAAACATTAATAAGAATGTTAGGAACTAAGTATATATGTAATATCAACAATATTATTAACGACTAATCTTCCTAACCATCATCCAATAGCTACCAATTCTTCACATTCATTACTAGTAATATTAATAATACTATTGAGAAATGCCAATATTCATCACAATATTACCAATTACATAGGTGTCTAGGTTCATCAAACTCAATCATTAGTGGAGGAAAGTATGAGACCATGATAAGTTACGAACACCATCTCCTAATAGTCATAATAAACCATCAATAGATAACCATATGACATCATATCAGTTAAGGAGTACATCGTCATTCATCAAGGATAGATCTGCATTCATTAAGTTGTATATTTTCTCGTGTAAATTTTTATCATGGATTCCTCTTGAAAGAGGAGTCCAATTAATAAGAATAACACTCAAACTATAGCTAGCATTTTTATCATAGTTATTGAAGGGTGTGACACCACCTATCACCAAGGTACAACTTATCAACGGATTAATCATTATCACTAAATTTATGTCGAGACCTATGAAAGAAGTATAATTTCTCAACAACTAACCATTAGCAAAATTCTACTGAAAATCCCACAGAACACCACATAGACACCATAGAGTTCTACAAAAAAATATCATAAATTAAATTATTTGTTATATTGTTTATACTAATAGGGATGAAAATTAAAAACACTTTTTTAAAATGTCCCACATACACACACCGAATAACAATTTAAAATTATTTGTTATAATACTAACTTTCATAGACTTTTAAAGTCTTTCCAATCCTCAAATAATATTTTGAAGTAAACTAAGTAATTCCTTACCTTTAGCACCATTACCATTATAATGAAAAACACCATTATGATTATGATTATGATTATCATTACCATTATCAGTATCATTAACGAACCTTAACCATTAGCACCATTCTCATTATCATGAACAACAATATTTAAATATATAGTTTCCAATATATATAATAACATATGCATGAATATTTTATAAATCCAGTGAGACATGTATGGAATTCTTAGTTTTCTGAATATATTTTTATAAGTATAAAAATATCACAAACCGTGGAGCTTGATGAACCCATGTTTAGCACTAAATTAATGATTATGATACCACTAATACATCCAAAGCACTATGTTACAACTATAAAGGCAAAAGATGTACTAAACAAAAACTATCCCATTAGTAGATCTTGGTCTATACTAGGTTATTAAGGATACTAGGATGTATAGGGTGTAGAATTTTTCTACTAATTAGCTACCTCTGATACCATGTAGAATTTTTCTACTAATCAGCTAGCTCTAATACCATGTAGAAATTTCACCTGTAGAACAAACCGATATATGCAATGTCCTAGAGCATAATACTTGTTCTATCTATACAAAACATTTGGCGGAAGCATAATCGAATTCATGAGAAACATCAAGTAGAAACATGCATAACTGATCAAGAGAAACAATCACACATAATACAAGATATATCGAGGGGAAAGCACCAGCATAAAACCCCAACCATGTATTATAAATCAAGTGGAAACCCTCTTCACAATACAAAAAGAATTAGCTCTCAAGCTATTCAGTTCTCAATGAACTATGAAGATATGAAGATATGTCTCATGAACCAACCAAGCCTTGTATATAAAGGCTTTACCTATGGTCCTTACGTAGTTTTCTTAAGAAATAATAGCAAAAGCATATGCTATTAACTCCAAACATACCAAAATAACAAATGGTCCAACTACGCAATCCTTGAGGATACTAGTTCCTCAACCATGCAAAAACTACTTACTCGAAAGAGTCAAGCATATGATAGTACACTGTCCCACATATGATCTCAACTGGATCTCTGATAGAACTGACATGCAATAGTTATCCATGACTGAATCCTTAATTATCTAAAATAATAGTTGTCACATGCATGCAACCATTAAAAAACTATATTTTATTATTTGAACAACTTGTCAAAATAATCTAACTTGACTTGACTAGTTAGAACTAATTCAACTGATTCTCTCATTATAGAACTCATACCTATTCCCTCAATCAGTGGAGGAAATTAAGGATAAATTCCTCAATCAATGGGACAACTCATTTGCATGCTCACAAAGACTTCAAATTCGAATTTTCTTAAATAATTAACTCAACTGAATTAATTAATTAATATTTCCAACTGCTATTAAGAGCAAAATTAATTTTACTTCCTATAGATAGACTAGGGACTGCTATAAATAGGAAGGGACCCAGAAATTCTATTTTTAGAATTTTCTATTTTTAGCAATTTCACCTCTCACCCAATGTGGCCAATGACCTCATTGGCCAAAATGCTATTTTTAGCAGGTCTATTTTTAACACATTCTAAATGTAACATTTCTTGTTGCACATTTTTCAACATAGGGACCTTAGCAATAATCCTAGGAATATCTATATATTATCCTAATAGGATATATCCCTATATCCCTAACATATCCCTATATATACTAGTATATTATCTTAGCGATCTTATATCCTATCATTTTACTAGGATACCTAGATTCTAAACAAAATCTTGTCTAGGTTACCTAGTAGCCTCATATTCATTGAAAATTTTACTCATGACCCCACTATACTTATCATCATCACTTCGACATAAGTAATTTATTTTAAAACCATATTTTTGTGGGTCATGAAATACTTAAGATCCCTTTAGATCCTATACAATTAGAGCTCCGTATATCCCTAATATATGGGATCCCTAGGGCTATACCTTACAGGATACGAGGGGTTGTATAGGATCAAAGACTTGTATCCCTATAGATCTTCATGGATCCTTGATCCCTAGGGATAGCTAGGATATATTTTACCTTTACATAGTAGATTTATTTGTTATAAGGTTTGTCTAAACAGTTTCTATGCTACATTTAGGAAAGGAGTAAGTGTGAGTATATGAGTTAGATAGTGAGAACAGTATTAATTGGAGTAGATAGTGATAGGATCATTAATTTGTGAGATATCTAGAGATAGAATAATTGCATAGGGATAGGTATCCATTGCGAGTAAGTGAGTTTTAGTATTATTATGGTGATTAAATTTCCTTTAGTCAATGGGATGTTTTTTCTCAATGGATTTGGGTTTGATTTACACCATTCTTATTTCATTTCTAATTTCATTTATTCATGGGAGGACGTTTAACTAGGAATTTATGGATTGGTCTTTTCCATTGCTTGGTGGTAGTAGGAAAAGATGATAGGGATAGAGTGAGTTTCTGTAAAGGGGATATAATATTGTTCAATGTTTCAAGTCCTATTTATCAGAAGGATATCATTTATGTTTGAGAAGGATAACTATCCATTAGAAGGATAGCTTAGGGTAATTCACTTCTTTCTAGACCCACTTAACTTGGTTAGTATTCATGGTACCAAACGTTAATATTATATAATTCAAAAACACAATGACTAAATTTTCATTGATAGGTTAGACACTCTTTGTATTTTTTAACTAGGATCGTAATTCTTAAAGGTACTATAATCCTTAGGACTATTGGGGGGGAGTGACATGAACCTTATTATTGCATCACCTACTTTGTGACTTCCTAAAGAGGAGATGAATATATTAGTGATGCAATGAGATATAGCTATGGTGTAAATAACTTCTTATCTAATTGTTTCTTCTAAGTAAGCTTGAAATGTCCCCAACCTTTGTGAATTTTCTATAGATGTTATCAATTACTCCATCACCTATCAAATTCAAATTCCAATCAAGGAATTCTATTTATTGTGAGTTACAAAATAGAAGTATGATAGACCTATATGTTGTTTTGTAGAATTCTATTTCATTTTACTTCAACATATGTGTGTGTTGTTATGCCTTAAGTTTAAGTTGCACACCTAGGTATGTGTCCTACCTCTTAGGGTCCTCTGCACAATTTTAAATTCCAATCTCGATGTCCATCTTGTTTAAGGCTACCTTGGTGTTATTCTATCATATATTATGTTCACTATCAAATTGTAGCACTAATAATCCAACGAGAGCTACCTAAATGTCATACATGGCCTAGGATTATTCTCTATGAACTATATGTATATTTTTCTAATACTTGTAAACACTGATTAGATCATCCCATGCTCAATATTCTTAATTTATGAACCATATAAATATGATCTCTTCATAAATCCATATAGATGCATCAATCATGTGTCCTGGATTGTAATACCTTAATGTCCCTGATAATGGTCCTTAATATATATCAACCCACATTATCAATAGCCATCTCACTAAGTGATACTCCTAAATATCTACACCTATCATACACTATATTTGTACTATGTTCATATCCATCTATATCTAGATAATATAAATATTCTCAGTAGTATCTATAGGGGTATCGTAGGATCCCATATAGTGTATATGGATATATTATAAAATATATAATAGGGCCCTAGGGATGTGAGTATATAAAAAAGGATTTACTAAATCTATATGGATATATGCTAGGGTGCCTATAGGATCCTCGTATCTAGGGATCTATGATAGCTACTATTAAGAGTGTATTCACATGAGTAGCCGTATTGAGTGATTTTAGGAGGTTATTGGATGAGAACTACTTTAATTTCTTAGTTAGTATGTGGTTTAGATATTCTATCAACTAATTTTTAGTGTTCTAATATAATGTGTAAATATTTAGGAAAAACATCACTTATTTTTCCACGTAAAATTATATTATTCAGTAGAACAATCGATCACAATTTGTTGAGTCAATTATCTAGTTTCAATTATTTTCATATGGTATTAAAGCTAGGCTACGTCTAGGTGTGACGCCCTCATGGGGGTGCCCACAAATATTAGAGCTTCCATGTATTACTTATCCTTGTAGTGGCATATGATAGATTAAAAGAGAGTATAAGTTATTTTCATAGTTTCATGTAGTCGTGCAAGTGATGTGTTTTTTTTATGGCCCAAAAAATATTGTAGTTACATAAAGCAAAATAGGAGTAGGCGAAATAATAAATATCTCATAATGTTAGAGTGATGAGTATATGCATCGAGAACAAATAACATGATGGAATTTCCATATGATATATTTTCATTCATACCCAAACACACCTTCCCTAAGAATACTGTTAATACCTAACTTGTAACCCTGTAGTATATATCTAGGATATGCTTTTGATTCTTTACCTCCCTTAAGGATACTTATCCAAAAATCATGATATCATAAACAAGAAGAAGATTGGAAAGAATTGCAGAGTCATAATTACGTCTTCCTTTTACCATCTCTCTTCTCCTAGCATCCTTCAACAACATACTTAAGTGTTCAACCAAAAATAAATATAGAAAGGGTGAAAAATAACACCCTTAATGAAGACCTCTAGATGCATTAAAGAAACTAGAGGAGATCCATTAATTATAAATGTAAAAGAAACTAATGATAGGAATCCCATTATCCATTCTATAATCTCTTGATTTCTTACATACCTTCCTAAGTTGATCAAACAACATCATTAATTTTCCTATTGACATAGGAACCAACTATTTTCCTTAAGTAATAGATATCGTATCCAATAAAGAGGCTCCCTTTGTAGGATCTATATATAGTATCCTATATAAACCATTTCTTTATCCTACCATATCAAATAGGAATAGGATCTTGTATATACTATAATATACTCTAGTATAATATCCATGTATCCTAGTATCTATATCCCTAGGGTAGAGAATAGATATCCTACATGAATCCTTATAGTACCATGTCATCTCTAGCATATATATATTATCCATAGGGATCTCCATAGAGCATATAGGATATACTATAGGTAAGATCCTTATAGGATATTCCTAGGATCCTAGAGTACCCCTATAAGATATATACAAATCCCATGGTAAAGTATCCATTTATGGACCCTAGAAAATATTAGGGTCCCTATAAGAACCCCTAGTAAACTATGGGTTAGAATATCATATTTTATTAAGGGATAATCTTATTTAAGAATTTTAGTATCTTAATTATAAAAGGGGTTTTTAATGTTACGACATAAGATATTAGGTATACTTTAGAGAGTAATATGGTATTTATGAGCTTCTTAGGATCTATAAAGTATCTTTAGGATCTAAAAATTGTCATAAGGAGTAAAGTTCCTTTATATTAATTAGAATATATAAGGTGTCTTGATATTAAGTCTCTTTATGTTGGGAGATAGAAAGTGATCAACTTCATGAAAGACAAATCCACCATAATTGCTTGCCATGGTATAATTTTTTTCTAACATCGGAAAATATTCTCTTGCATTAGATCAATCACCACTTCTCTTACATACCCTTTCTCTTACATACAACTTAACCATACCGCATGAGGAAGGAATAACACTTAATAGTATATATCTTTTTTTGAGAGATTTGAACTTTGAATCTCATAGTTGTACATAATACTTCATAACAGTGCAATTTCCAATTGAGTTACCCCTAGAAGCTAAGGCTTCATTCTTTATTTTATTCCACTTTTATTACTATATATATATATATATATATAACAACGTTTAGTATTAATAAAGTCTTTAAAAAGTACTAAGTATTTCAAAATCAATATAGTAGGAATGATAGTGAGACCAAACAGAGAAAAAGGTTCTCTTATTCTTAAGATTAGGAATAAAAAAATCAATATAAATTTAATTTAAAATATATCATTTCTCCTCACCCTAAGAAGAAGGAAGATCTACTTTTCGTGAGAAGAAATAGACTATATATCTTATTCTTCATAGCTCTTTGAATCTCTCAATAACTCATCTTATTATTAGTCCACTCTCATAACTCTACAACTATTTGAAGAAATATAACTATGATAACAAAGAATAGTAAGTATATAAATAATCTCTAACCGTAGAAAAATATAATAGTAAGTATATAAGTAATCTGTAACCGTAGAAAAGTATGACTTCTGCTTCGCCTACTCAACGCAACGGCAGACTATAGGTATCCTATGATACTCTAAGGATCCAATAATTAAATTAATCACTCTAACTCAGACCAAAAAATATAACGAAATCTAACTTATCCATATGAAGGAACAAGAACTACTACGATCCCTTCTTCCCCCAAGTAAATCATCACTTGGTAGATTTTCGATATTGTTACCCAAATGTAAGTAGATGGATCTTTGCCTCTCTAACTTTCAAGTATGCTTCGGATAGCTTCTAGATCACCAAGATGAGAACCCGAATAAAGTTGTCGAAACAGAAGAGATGCTGAACAAGGGTTTGACAGCATGAAGCCTGCTTTGACCAACGAAACATGTTTATACCTTTTGAACTCATACCGGCGGGGTTTAACGTCACGGCCTAAACAACGTTCCTACTCTGGAATTCTCAAGGTGCATCATAGAATATTACCTTTTGGGTTATAAGATGAAACAGTATGCACCATTTTAACCATTACTGCTTTTAAATAGTGTCCAATATAGATAAAGAACATATAGATGAACATTTTATATAGTGAGAAATTGAATGTGATGTTTAGTGTGTTGAATATACTTTTACGAGTATAAAAATCTTAAAATTATATAAAATTATACAAGCATTTTAGTTTAATGGTTAGAGTTTTCGAAATGAAAGTTAGCTCGAAAGGTAAGGCCCAATTATGTTTTTAATCAATGAATTTTATGAGATGGATTCACTGAAATGTCAGGGTGTTGACGATGAGGGCATAACATCATTGTGAACATATTGTTATTAAGGGCTATTTAAAGAGAAGTTTACTGAAAGTTATAAAATTATTAGATTACACATCAGAATTTAGTTTAGGAGTATTTGTATAAACTTGTCACAATTGTAAAAGAAAATTGGGGAGAAGAATGAATTTGATATTTTAATATTGATGAGAGAATCAATATAGCTAAGTTAAATTGAATATTATGGAAGTATTCAGGGTAAATAAAATTAAGTGTGATTTATGTTATGTGTTAATGTATTAGGGCAACCAATATATATGGAGTTATTCATTCATTAATGCCTCTAGCAAGTATATTCCACCAATTAAATTTAACAAAATACATTACTTAACTAATAGTATATACTGCCTTATTCGTTAATAGACTAATAATTTCATATATATTATTGACCTGTGCACCAAATACAAGCACTAGAGTTAACTAAAACTAACTCAAACTAAATTCACACTACATGCAAAAGCTAAACCTAACTAAAATTAAATACAACACACAAACCCTAATTAATGTAGACACTTACCAGCACTCAAGCTAAGTAATGTTAAAAACAACACACAAACCCTAATTAATGTGAACGCCCGGCAAAAGTAATCAAAATCAATATCACTTGTCATTCTAATGTTGAATACAACACACAAACCCTAATTAATGTGAACACCCGGCAAAAGTAATCAAAATCATTATCACTTGTCATTCGACCGTCATTGTTTCTAGTATCACGGCTACACGACTCCTACGAACTGACTTTCTCGTCATATGAAACACGTGTGCGCAACCTATAAATATCTTCGGCGGCGCCGCCCGGCGCCTGTGTAAGCTTGTCTAGATAAATTCACACATTTCTCAGTACTGAGAAAGATAGCAAACTTATAATGATACTTATGGTTCGCTGCGCTGATCACAGAAGGAAGAGGATAAGACCCCGGACGGCCTAAGAGCACCAGAAGCTCATCCTTTATATTCAACAGAATGGCGCTTCCGGATAGCATACCCTTCCCAAACTTGCAGGTCTCATTTTTTCTCTGTTGTTATTCAACCTTTTTTAATTAGCAATTTCTCGAGCGCTACCAACGACCTGATAAGACATGTTTTGTGTGTAGCGGCACTGCATGATTATTTATATGTCGACAAAGCTGCGCGCTCAGGTGGACCGGCTACTTGTGGCCTGACATCAAGCGTGGAAGCTTCACCGTTCACGAGTATATCACTGTGATTCATCTACATGCGATCTGCGGAAACAAGTAATATCTTAATCTTCTATGCCTGCTTTCGCATTAGATACTTTTCATAGTACTATTTTAGGCAGTGAATGGTTTATTAAGGGTTACAGTTTAAACACGCTGCAAAATGGTAATGGATGTTCAATAAATTCAGAGAGATAAGATAAATAGTTAATAAAATGATAAATTTATAAGATATGTTTAGTTTATTTATAAAAATTACATGTTTAAAGACTTATCATAATGTCAAATTGGCAATGGAGAGACTTATGTTTACATGTTATCATGTTGACTCATTACTGTTATTCAAGGAAAACAGGTTTTGATTCTGGTTACATCTAAACTATAAAATAAGCTCTTATATATCTATATATATATTTATATATAAACCAAAGAATTATTTGAACTTGAGTAATTGAACAAAGTTAACTTTAACAATTAAGATTTTTCTAAAGTTTTTCAGATAACATTAAATTACAAATTGTTGGACTATGCCCATATTAACATTAACAATTTTCTTTACATTTTACAATGTCTTTATGAGCATACAATATTCTTAATATGATTATGTGGTATTGTATTATTGCTAAATTGTTTTCTGTGCTATTGTAGTATTGCTAAAAACAATTTAGATCAATTCAAGAAACTTATTTGCATGCTAACTCCTCAACTCCACGCTTTATAAGCTTATTCTTCCTTTTGCTTCACACTTGTTTTATGCATACATTTTTTTCCTTCAACTTTAGGATTACTCTAGTGCTCTTCTACAATATTTTCTCATATTCTTTATTTTCTTCATCGAGTTCTTCTTCCACATCTTCTTGTACTTGAACAATTGCAGAAGATAGAAGTTTGGACAAACACACAGGAGCTCACAGGTGCAGATTACCAGGAGCTCCCTCCAGTGAATGCATTCGCCTGGACTTATTCATTAATCATCAGGAATTAAATAGATGCATAGGAAAAAAACAGATTCCTAATTAATAGGAACTGACTGTCAAATAAAGAACAAATCATAACTACGTAACCTATTCTCCATTAATTTCTAACATCCCCCTTAATGGAGAAAGGGATTTTTAAACACACCTAAAGTGTCCCTAAACAAATCAAACTTCAGTCTTCCTAGTGGATTAGTGAATATGTTAGCCATATTATCACAAGAATTACAATAGTCTACAGAAATTTCTTTGGACTGCACTTTCTCCCTAACAAAATGAAATTGAGTGTCTATGTGGTTAGTGTTTTTATGAAACACAGGATTGTAAGCCAGTTTGATGGAACTTTGATTGTCACAATTGATGATTGTAACTTCTGTCTACACATAGCTCAGCTTCTGCCAAAGATAAAGCAACAGTACGTTGCTTCTTCATGCACCACGAGATGACCCCGGAACCAATGTTGAAGGCGTAACCTGTAATTGATCTTCTGTCATCTAGATTTCCCGCCCAATCAGAGTCTGTATAACCTGTCAACTTGACATCAAATGAGTCAGAATACAAAATACCAAAATATGATGTTCCTTGGAGATACCTTAATACTCCTTTCACTGCACTCCAGTGATTGTCATGAACTGACTCAGAAACACTTGCTGCATAGGCCATGTCAGGTCTTGTTGTAGTCAAATAAATAAGACTACCAACTAACTGTCTGTACAATGTTGTATCTGCAAATTTCGAACCATCATCCATCTGAAGTTTTCTATTATGTTGTAAAGGTATGCATGAAGTCTTACACTCATCCATCTTAAACCTGGATAACAGACTCTCTTTGCATACTTACCCTGGGAAAAGAAAGTTTGACTTGAATCTCTCCAAACTTCTACACCCAAACAGTATTACATTTCTCCAAGGTCCTTCATCTCAAATTTCTGTGATAATTGCTGCTTGATTTTTTCAATGAGATTATCTGCACTTCCTGTTATTATCAAATCATCTACATACAAATAAATCACCACTATCTGCCCTTCATTATTAAACATGGTATATAAATTGGGATCATTTTTGCTCCTTTTATAACCATTCATGAGGAAAAAAAATCATTTTTTTCATACCAGGATCTAGGTGGCTGCTTTAAACCATATAGAGCTTTCTTTAATCTACACACTAGATGTTCTTCTCCCTTCTTAACAAATCCTTCAGGTTGTACTAAGTATACTTCTTCTTTTAAATCATCGTTTAAGAAAGCAGACTTAACATCTAATTGATGTATTTTCCAATGATGTTTAGTGGCTAAAGCAATGATCATTTTGATGGTGTTTAATTTTGCAATAGGGGAAAATGTCTCTTCAAAATCAATACCTTCTATCTGCGAATATGCCTTTGCCACCAACCTTCCTTTATGTTTATCAATAGACCCGTATGCTCTAAATTTCAACTTAAATAACCATTTTCAACCTATAGGTTGTTTATCATCAGGAAGTTTTACTAGATCCCACGTATTGTTCTTAATGATGGATTCCTATTCCTCATTCATTGCTTTCCTCCATTCAAGACTTTTACTAGCTTCATAAAAGTTAGAAGGTTCTGCAATGTTTAACATACGAGTCATAAGCGCACGATCCCTATATCGAGCTGTCATGGCCTGGTTGATCTTTTGAGTGGTGGGGGTTCAATTATTCTACTTATTTCTTCCCTTTGTGGACTGAACTCCACATTATCCTGCTGCTGCTATACCTGTTGTTGTTCCTGCTTCTGTTCCTGCTTCTGACTTACTCTTGTTTCAGTATCCTCTTCTGAGAGTAAGGGCACATGCCATTCTTCATTGTTTTGGACAGGATTTTCATCGTCAATATGTTCATGGAATAATACATCTCTACTGACAAACACCTTGTGAGTGGTAGGGTCAAACAATTTATAAGCCTTATACTCATTGCACTATCCAATGAACATGCATTTAATGGCCTTTGAATCTAACTTCTTCCTATTTTCTTTAGGAACATGTGCAAAAGCTTTACAGCCAAATACTCTAAGATGACTTACTGCAGGCTTGAAGCCAAACAATGCTTCAAAAGAAGTTTTATACTGAAGACTTTTAGTAGGACTCTTATTCTTTAAATAAACTGTAGTATTAACAGCTTCTGCCCAAAAACCATCGGTTAGATTCTTACCTTTCAACATACAGCGAGCACACTCCACTAGTGTTCTGTTTTTCCTCTCAGCAACTCCATTCTGCTGAGGAGTGTAAGGTGTTGTGAATTGCTACTGTATCCCATGCTTGTTGCAATATTTGGTGAAGACTTCTTTCTTGAATTCCCCCCCTTGATCTGATCAAAGAATCCTGATGAATTTTCTTGTTTGCTTCTCAACCATGTTTATGAATTGCTTGAAATATTCAAAAGCATGACTCTTTTGTTTAAGAAAATACACTCATGTGAATCTTGTACATTCATCAACATAGATTAAAAAATAATAGGACCCCCTAACGACCTTGTCTGCATCGGGCCACATAAGTCAGTGTGTACAAGTTCAAGTATATCCCTCTGTTTTCTATCTTTAATGACAGGAAATTCATCTCTATGTTGTTTACCGAACGTACATGCCTCACAATCAATATGCAACTTTTTCAAAACAGGAAGGCCCTCTACCATACCTTTGTTTTGCAGCAGAAAGCGATCACCAAAGTTAATATGCCCAAGTCGCTGATGCCACAAATTTTCAGCAGACTTATTTGACACCATCAAGGTTTGCTGAGGCAAACTTTTCACATGCAACTTGTAGAGTCCTCCTATGCGAATACCTGTAGCAATGGGCTTCATTTGATCCAACAAATCTTTAATAATGTAATAAGATTTAAAAAATTCTACCTTGAGGTCCTGATCTGTAATCTTGGACATAGAAATCAGGTTCTTCTTAATGCCAGGAACATACCACACATCAGATATATTCCTGATCTTACCATCAGGCAGAGTAACAAGGACATCTCCATGTCCCTTGATCTTGTACCCACTATTATCTCCAAGAGTGTTGGATTCTTTAAAATTTCTGAACCATTGCTTTTTACCTGACATATGCGAGGAGGCTCCAGAATCCACGAACCAAATATATGATTCATCCTCGCCCATAAATAGTCTAACATCCAGGTTCTGATCTGTATCTGCATCTGCCATCTGAGAATTCATCTTGGAAAAAAAATAAGGACAATGACTTAGACGAAGATGCAAAGAACAGCCTCAGCTTCAGTCGAAATTCAGACGGAAATGATTGTTTGTTTACCGCTCTTGCTGATGACCCCACAAATGTGGAATCAGTCGGCTCTAATTCAGACGATCACAGTGGATCTTCCCCTTACCCCCGACCTGATGACAATTATTTGTCCCCAGAAGACACCAATGATGTGTGCCTAGTTCGATTCAGCCATGAAGGGCCACTGACCGACCACGATGGGTAGACTCCTTTGCTGTATGATTGATCCAACAACTCCTCTGTGCGTGGGATCCTCTAGCACCACTGATCACCTGCAGCTCCGCCTCCACTATGCTGCCAATCAGCAGAAAAACACAGATTCCTGTCGCTTGATCTCCTCTGCAAAACCTTTGTCACCCACAAAATGAGACCACTCAACACCTCTTCCACCTCCACTGTGCTGCAATAGAATCACCTACTCGGGCTCCTTCTAATGACAGTCCCACTGAACGACTCCGTCACTGATTACATGGGTCACTACATCGATTCATGAGAATCCCACTTTTCTCGGCTTCCACTACACCAGGACTCCATGCCACGATCATGATGCCATGATCTCGTGCATGTAGAACTTTCTCTACCCGACCTTCACTACCACAAAACGCAACATAAGATTCACTGCGATTGCACAAGGACGAGGTACTTACTCAGGTTGCATCCTCCGATCAACAACACATCATTCCAATCTCCAACAATATCTACATGAGTGATCTTTTACAGTAGCCACCGATAATCAAACAACATCCGGCTAACTCGACGCTCACCAAACAACGTCAGTCACTTCAGCACTTGATGCTCAAACACGTGGCTAGATGACTCAATCTGAAACCACTAACAGTTAATAGTCATATCACTTGACATGCATGAACTAAGGACCAGATCAGTTGATTTGCGGTGTTCAGTTGTGATCTTCCACAAACTCCCCACTCAAGGATCTGCCACGTTGAAATAGTCTAAACTATCAACCTCCAATGCGTCGATGTCTCACTTCAGAAGAGGTCTCAAAAGAAAACGCCGGTCTACAAATGAAATGCTTCTGATCTCCTTGAAGGGCTGTTACGATCTCTTCACAAAAGAGGCAACCACACAACACACAGGCCTCTGACCTATTGCTCTGATACCATGATAAGAAATGCAGAAGACAGAAGTTTGGACAAACACACAGGAGGTCACAGGAGCAGATCACCAGGAGCTCCCTCCAGTGAATGCATTCTCCTGGACTTATTCATTAATCATCAGGAATTAAATAGATACATAGGCAAAAAATAGATTCCTAATTAATAGGAACTGACTGTCAAATAAAGAACAAATCATAACTACGTAACCTATTCTCCATTAATTTCTAACACTATTGTATTATTGCTAAATTGTTTTCTGTGCTATTGTAGTATTGCTAAAAAAAATTTAGATCAATTCAAGAAACTTATTTGCATGCTAACTCCTCAACTCCACGCTTTATAAGCTTATTCTTCCTTTTGCTTCACACTTGTTTTATGCATACATTTTTTTCCTTCAACTTTAGGATTACTCTAGTACTCTTCTACAATATTTTCTCATCTTCTTTATTTTCTTCATCTAGTTCTTCTTCCACATCTTCTTGTACTTGAACAATTGCATTCCAAATATTTTTTTTTACCTTTATAACAACATTTTCATTTTCTTCCATCTTCTTTTCCATAATTGAAGTAGTTACAACAATTGTTTTGTTCCTTTTTCTATTCCATGCTTTCCATATCCACTTTCATCTTCATCAAACTTCGTATTTGCAAGCCATTTCACAAGAAATGTTAATTTTGTCTCATAATCAAACTCAAAATTCATTGCAACTAGTTAGTGGATCATTGCCTCCGATGTTTTCCCCCTAGAGAGGCATTAGGCAAAGGTATCCTCTTTGTCTGTCATGGTGGAATGGGTTGGTCAATCTATATAAAAAAAACAATAAGGGAAGCATAAAGGAACTCCTTTAGGAGTATTTGACTCTCTCTCAACCCATTTGCAATTTTTAGATAACACTCCCAAGGCTGCTTGGGAGTAGGAGCCTGGAGCGATATTTTCAAAAGCTCTAGGGTAGGGAGGGTTGAATTTCCAGTGTTATATGGTTAGCACAATTACTTACAACAATTCTTCTTCAATTAGAAATCACTTTATTCAATAATTTATTCTTCCATTCATAGTAAGCAATTATTAATAGAGCAATACTTCAAATGTAATAGGAGACAACAAGTAGAATGAAACAAGAGACACAAGGATTTAGTCAAAGACTAGGGGAAAACTACACAAGGGGGGAAACTAGTTCCAAATTCTTCTTCTATTGGATTGTCATCAAATGTTCAAGAGAGAGATACAATATTACAATCAATCAACGAGTCAAATGAAAACACATTTGACCAACCAATTAACCAACCAATATCAAATGAAATATGAGCCCAAAAGTCAAATTTGATCCAAAGTCAAAGTCTCCATTTTTTGGTCAAAGTCAACAATAGTCAAATATTCCCTAAGTAATCAACGTTCAATGGCCAAATTTTCTTCAAAACAACCAAGTCAAAAATCAAGGAACTCAACCTCATTTTTTGGTCGAAGTCAAGTCGAAATAGTCCCAAAAAAACTTGTTTGAAGGAGAGAGAATCCCTATGGTCAACTTCAGATTTCTGTGGTAAAATTCAACTATTAGCAGAAGTCAAATTAGCCTAGAAATGTTTGATCTCTTTGCCAAACAACTTGCCTTCCGAAACTAAGAAATTCCAAAGTCAAACTAAGTCAAACAATCTCCAAGATCAAGATTTCAATGTTGGTCAATGTCCCAAAACAAAAGAAAGTTTAGGTCAAGAGAAAAACCATTTCTCTCCTTTTTATTTGTGAATATAGACCTACTATTTCACACTTGTATGATCCAAATAGATTAATTGAATATGTGTAAATTTGATGCTCCAAAGTGATGTGGCAAATGATTTATTTATATTCTTCTTAGGTGGTCGAATTAGCTTGCATGGGCCGACTTGTACTTTTGTGCACTTGTGGGTTTCACTTCAAAAATCAAAATTTTCCATGACCAAATTAAATTCTTCCAAGGGCTAGGAGGGGTCTTTTTTTATGAGGAAGGTTGTCCAATGTAGGGAGTTTATCCTTGAGTTGCCAAATTGACACTCCCTCTTAGTTAGGGAGAATTATTTTACTACATCATGAACCTCATCTCGTCATCATCATCACTTAATCAAGCCACATCTCATCTCTACTCATATATGCTCATCTACTAAGCACTTTTGAATATAAATAATAATAATCATCAAAGGGGAGCTCAAGCTACTAGACTATATCCAAGGACAATAGGTAGGATACTACTTACCATGATGTAAGGATCACAACTATTTGATTTCCGATTGATTTTCCCACCGTGACCTGAGGTTCAGTGTAGAGCACCTATATCCACTACCTCGGGGTGATACACACTTACTATGTGCGGTAAGGATCAGACACACCTAACGAATTCTGGGGAGAAACACACCTACCATGGGAGTGAAGGATCAAAAACAGCCAAGTCTCCTCACCTATTGGCGAGATGGGTGGCAATTCTGAAAAACCCAACTTGTAGGTAGCATGCATACTAGGGTATACTCGGTAGGGGGAGATACACCCTTACATTGAGGTAAGGATCTACCACAATCCAACGATGATAATATAGGAGATACACACTTAGCATAAGGTAAGGATTATACAAAACCATACAACTACAACAGCAGAGGTACACACTTACAATAATGTAAGGATTAGGTGCACCTATTGTCCACGAGTTCCATCAACCCCAAGAGCTCTTCATATCAATTTGTCTCCCTGGGAGCTCAGACATGGGGGAAGATCATAGCTCAGTGTCCTTGATTAGTAGGAACCCTTACCTGAGAGGGTCACATCAATCAATCCAAATTGCTCTCTGAAGACCAAAAACTTCCCTTACGGCAAAGCCTTGGTGAGCATATTTTCTATTTGCTCTTTAGTCAAAATATGATGGAGTCTCACAAGTCTTCTCTGTAGCATGTATTGAATATAGTGATACATGAGCTCAATATTATTAGATTGGTCATGAAACATTAGATTCTATGCAATTGAATCCCACTCTTGTTGTCGGAATATATCACCATGATATCGAGGGCTTGCTCAAATAGCTCTCCAAAGAGATTCCTCCACCATACTTCCTCACAGCTAGCCAAGCTAGAAGCAATATAATCTACCTTGTTCATACTCAAAGCTACAGACTTATGATTCTTGCTCATTCAATAGATCATGGTAGAACCTACACTAAAGTAGCACCCGAGATGTTTTTCATGTTGATAATGCTTCCAACCCAGAAAACATCATTTTACCCGTGAATCCTAACATCTACGACAATATATCTCAGACCAAGATTAACCATGCCATGAATATATCTCAGCACATGTTTGAAAGAAACCTAGTGTGCATGAAGAGGCTTAGCTATGAATTGAATCAAGAATTTAACTACAAAACATATGCTCAAAAGGTTGTTCACAATGATCATCAATGCTCCATTCAATTGAAAATTCTCTGAGGGATTCAGCAAGTCAAGTCCTAGAACATATCCACATAATTTCTTGAAGTTCATATCCATTAGTGTGTCCATATACCTTCATTCTACCATTCCAAATATTTCCAATAGTTTCACAACATATTTTCCTTGAGAAAGGAAACTCTCACCAGGCCTTTCCCACATCTGAATTAAGCCCAGAAGTAGTGCATCAGTCCAAGGTCCTTCATCTGAAATTTAAAATCCATCTCCCTCTTGTACTAGAGAGTCATAGGCTTGCTACTTTTTAGGAATATATTATCAACATATAAAACCAAAATCAAATACATACCTTGGAACACTTTGAAGTAGACGTTCAGTTTGGCATTACTTCTTGTGAACCCAAGCTTCATGAAGTAAGTATAAATATGGGCATACCAGGCTCTAAGGGCTTGCTTCAAGCCATATGATGCCTTCTTTAACCTACAAACTTGAGTCTTCGTGTCATGTAATTCAAAGAGCAGTGGTCACTCAATGAATAATTTTTCTTGTAGTATGCCATGAAGAAACACAACCTTCACATCCATATGGTGAAGATTCCATCCCTAATTTTTAGACATAATTATTTTCTTGTCTTGGTACTCAGTTAGCTCATAGCTCATCTTATCATCCTCAATCTGACGGGAAAACTAAGATGGTAATGAAATGTTTGGAAGGATATCTTCGTTGCTTTGTATATGATAAACAGACACAATGGGTCAAATTGTTTCCTCTAGTTGAATGGTGGTATAACACTTCCTTCGATACTGCAGCAAAAACGGGCCCATTTATGGAAATTTACGGATATCATCCACCATCCATCACATCATATTTAAGAGAAAATTCTAAGGTTCAAACACTAGAAGATCACATCAAGAATCAACAACAAGTTCTACAACTCTTAAAGGATAACCTCACTTTGGTGCAAAATAGAATGAAACAACAGGAAAATCAACATCATAGTGAAAGAAGTTTTGATGTAGGTGATTGGGAATTCCTACAACTACAACCATATAAACAAATGTCCCTCAAGAAAGATAAGAAGGATAATAAATTATCACCAAAATATTATGGTTCGTACAAGGTGTTGCAAAAGATTGGTATTATGCCATACAAATTGGAGCTTCCTGCAGCTTCCTGAGTGCACCTAGTTTATCATGTTTCATGCTTAAAGAAGGTTATAGGTGACAAGCTCCTAGTTCAAACAATATTGCCAAAACTTGATGAGGAAGGAAAAATCATGTTGGAACCTGAAGTAGTGATAGAAACAAGAAGTCGGCAACTACAAGATCAATCAATTTCAGAGTATCTCATCAAGTTGAAGAACTTACCCACTGAAGATTTGACATGGGAGAGTGAGATTTTTATACAAAAGCATCAAGAACTACTCAAGCATTGAGGAAAACAATTTTTTGAGGGAAAGGGGCATGTTAGGTCCCTATAATACTAGTGATTCCCCCATTACTATTCTCATTGTAACACTTGTTGCTATTATTGTGCCCTTATTGCCCCTATATTGTTCTTATTGTTCCCCATAGAAGCCCACTATTATTATTGTTGTGCCCTTATATTATTATTGTTATGTTGTCTTCGATTATATTGTGACCCCTTATACTCTTATATATAGAAAGGATGTTTTCATTTGTATCATCCAAGAATTGTTCATTTGTGCAATGTAAAGGAGGTTTCCCCCTCAAAGAGACTAATTTTGAAGTCGTTGATCTATTTTTTCTTCTATTTTGCAATCTGGTTACATAAAACAATTATTGGGGAACGAAGACAAGAAGTTATTTTTCCCTGGGTGTTAAGATCTATTTCTTGACAGTGAATAATATTTAGATACAAAATTGGTTGTTTATTATTCACCTTGCGATTCCACCATTAAGTACTTCACTCGACGAAAAAATCTGCTGATATAAAATGAAGAAGCAACAGGGAAATATATTAGATGTTGAATTTCTTCAAAGGATGCTTCTTCTTTTTTATCATTCCTATTGTTTATTTTCTCGTACATTTCAAGAGGGTTATTTAGCATCTTATATACTCTCACTGGTCCAAACCCTAAACAAGGTGTTTTTCCTTGAAACATGGGGATTTATCTTCTTCTTATGTGTTAAATCTGCAACATGTTCCTTCTTTTGAACCAAATGAGAAAAATCATGTTAGCATTACAATCCCTTCTCAAAATCCCCAATTTTTTCAACTCGAACATTAAAAATAAAGTTTGCGATATTTTGTGATAGTCACTGTTGTGGCTTCTAATCAACCCACTAATATGTAGTTCAAAATTCACGAAATTTTTAAACCCATTAAGTTGACACCTATTCTTCATGATTACCGTGCAGGATGTTTTAAATATATGCCTCATCTCGATGGAGAAAAATATGTTATAGCAAAGCAACATGTGTTGGAGTTTGAATGATATATGGATAAATTTGAAATTATTCATGAAGATGTGGCTTTGAGGTTGTTTTATCATTCATTAATCGAAGATGCTCAACAACGGTTTAAATGTGTAAGGCCAAATACAATCAGTTCATGGCAAGAATTTCAAGACATCTTCCTGAGGTATTGTGGAGAACACAAATCTCATGAACAATATCTGTCTGAATTATATGGAATGCATAGGAGAAGGAATGAAATAGTTGGTGAATTCAACAGGAGATTTCAAAAAGTTTACTTCAGCATACTCAAAGAAATTTGCTCTCTTGAGGCTACTACCATAGTATATTATTTAGCATCCCTTCATCTTGATCTTGCATTTTATTTGAAGGAGAGGGCACCCAAAACTCTAGAGAAAATATTCATTGATGCTCAAGAACTTGAGGATAAACTTTAGGCCTATCGGAAGCTTCCACTTCAAAATTTCCATCCAAATATGGAAATAAATCAGTAGAAGGAGTCAAAAAGAAAACCATCTAGTCTAAATCTAAAATTTTCTTCTTCTTCAAATATTACAAGTTGCAAGTCAAATTTTTCTCCGTCAAACAATTTTCCTCAACAAAATAATTTTACACCTATAGTAAATGTTTTTCCCTTTCATGAGATGATGAATGGTTTTGACATGGTGGTTCTTGAAGGAAATGTCATTGAAAATGACAGTGTATACTCTCATTATACATAGCACTTTTCTCACAGTAATGAAAATTCCTCAGTTTCTGGCAAAAATTTGTAACATCAACAATTTGTTGAGCAAGAATACATGTCACATTCACCATATTTTTATATTAAGGTTAATTATTCTTATGTGGAAGAGTGTGAGAAATTGAATAGGCAATTGTGTGGAAATATCTCTAAGGAAAAATCATTTTTATTTTACTGCACAAAGAAACATGTAGTAATACAACCCCAAGTTCAAGAGTCAAACATTATGACGGTGGTTTCCTTGTACAAGAAGATTCATGTCCAAAAATGTTTCAAGAAAATGACACAACTAACAATTTTTCTCATCAGTTCTATGATCTAGTAGTTGATCATTTCTTTGGTCAACAATGGTTATCAATTCTGGGGTATGTGCTGAACTCTTTATTCGAAAATATTTTATGGTGCATGCCAGTTTTAAGTTCTATATTCCAGTAGCACAGAGGCATTAGGTCGAGCACTTAAATGTTGACCTGATACCACATGAAGGATGACCTCACCTAGAGAATTCAACCATGTATATAATTATATACAAGTTGTACATAAATAAGCTCACATGTTGAGCATTTTTAGTTACAATATTTCTTGTTCAGTTTTTTGTTTTTTTAATTCAAGAATAAAGGAAACAATCCTTACTAAAGTAGGTTTTCGGGAGACTTTATATTTCAGAATTTTAAAACTCCATGCCCAATCAAAGGCCACTTATCTACATTTCTCAACACTTTGCAAGAAAAGCACTATCCCCATTTGGAGCCAATATGTTGTAGTTAATTTTTTCACACCTAAAACCCTTTATATTTAATGAAATAGATCCAACAAGATAAAAGTCACAAGCCTATTAGTCTTACAACAAGTCAAGGATTGTTAATAATTATAGATCGAGCAGTTTCACCTTCAATTACAATAAGTACTTCTATTTCAAACTCTGCACCAAAATTATCTATTGCATCTCATTATTTTGCAAATTGTTGGACTACTAGCTACATCTTTTGTTGCTCCTATACTTCCTTCTTATGTGCACCGACTCTTATAGTTGCAGTGGTCCAAAAAATAATTGCAAAATTATAAAGGATATTAAAATAACATAATAGAAAACATCCCTTGTGAATAAAGGATAATGGACATTTAAAAGTGCTAAAGCAAGTAAAAAACATGTCTTTGAAATTGAAGGCAACATCATTATTCATAGCAACAACTTAGAGCATTATTGAAAGATAGTTTTCTTATCCACAAACTAGATATTGGAATAACTACTAAAGCTACCTAAAAACACAGAGTGCACTAATTGTAAAGGAAGATTGCGTTTTCTTGGTGATATGAGCATTGAAATTACTCGAGAGTTGGTTTTTCATTTTCCTTATGAGATATGTATATTGTTTTAAGATAGAAGTGAAAGTCCACAAAATTTGAAGTTGTTGAAAGTATCAAAATGAACAGAGAAAAGTACCGAGATGTGAATTTTCTATGGGGTGGAAAAAATTATACTCTGCCATTTTGAACATATCCTTAATCTCCATCAAAGCTACACAAGAAGAGGATGTTGTGCATGTTTCATTTTACTGAGAACATTATCAGTCCTTGAATATATTATCTTGATTATATTATCACATATGGTCACAGATCCCTTTGCTTCAATATTGGCCACAACTAAAAAAAACTTGCTAGACCGTGGCATTTTCGAGAAAATGTAAACTATCTAGAATTCAATTCCATGGAACTTTGTGAATACAACAATTCTCACTGTAATACTTATCATTAATAATGATTACTATTTGGAAAAGTATTGGAGTTGGAAGTTGGTTGACCTCTAGTAAAAAAACGTTGTGTTTTAGACAACATATTTAAAATGTAAGTTCTGAATACATGAAGATGAATTTCCAAATTCCCTGATCTGGGTTTTGTGTAAAAGGACCCATATTGACTTCTACGCAAGAATTTTCCAGAAATTCTAAGTGGTTTCAAATATTTCATAAGTTCTTTCAACGCTATTTTTTTTTGTCAAAAAGCTCTATAATTGACTTTCTATGTTGGAATTTGACACACTCATTAGAGACGATTTACATTAAATTAGAGCCATTGTTTACGCAATTCCTCCATTGATTTGGTGATTGTTGCTACAGGGCAAGATAAATTAGAAATCGTTGTTCCGAGAATTCTTTATTTATGGAAAATCTCATGTCTCATAGCCTTCACATATTTAACATGGAGGGGAAACCAATCAACGATTATGTTATGTGGTGTTTGACATTCTTTGTAAACACTATTATCTCCTCCAAATATTACGTGAGCACCACAAAGTTCTTCGTGAGGTTGTGAAGCCTTTAAAAGGTTGACTAGAGCTATTGTTACCTGAAGGGAATTTGAATTCATGTCACTCTTGTTGGAATTTAATTCCACCTGCATCACATAAATGTTGAACAAAGATTTGATCTACAACAGTTATTTCAGATTGTTCGGTGCCGCAAAGTCTTCTGATATTTTTGAGAATTAAATTCAGAAATTAAATCCCCTACAGACAACTGACTTATTTTTGTTGAAAAGGCATCACCGCCTTCTACAATAAATACGCAGATAAATATCAGCAGATATTTTGCTTAGTTTATTGTTTAAATCAGATATTTATTTTTCCTATAAATGTAACGCACAGGAATTATGTTTTCAAGTGCAAGAAGGTGTATGTAGAAAAGGACAACAATTTTGTTTTTCTTGTGAGTGTAAGAAATTTTTGAACAACAGTTATGTTTTTGTACTCTGAGAGAAAAGAGTGAAGGTTAGAAGAAGAAGTGTGTGTCTCTTCTGTAAATGCACAGCAGTGCTGAACCTGCGATTTTCTGAGATAGAAAATCGATTTCTGGAACTGAAGCGTTCCTCTTGTAACAGCTAAGTTTACTGTATCAGTTTTGTTTATTGTTCACGAATACAAGTTTACTGTTTTGCTCATTTTCAGTTGCTGTTACACCAAGTGTCAAAAACACTTTGATTTCACTCTGTAAGTCTATTAGTGATTTGATGCCAACTTGATTTCGTTGTTGTTACACAAATCGTCAATTTTCTTAACGTAAATTAGCGTCAAAATCGTGTTGCCATTACACCGAGTGGCTTGACGTCAAAACTCGCGTTGCTGCAACACCACGAGTAGCATTGCTGCAACACCCAACTGTATTGCTGCAACACAGTTTCCAGTAAGCAGTTTTCTGTTTTTTCTGTGTTAACAGAAACAGAGTGTTATTTCCTGTTGCTGCAACACCGATTCCTGTTGCTGCAACACCAAGTCTAGAAAACGAAATTATCAGTTTTTGTGCTGAAACAGAACAGTTTTGTGTTGTCTGTTTGTTAAGGAATTTAGCAGAAAATTCCACCATTGTATCAGAGCGTTGCTCTCTGGTCTTTTGTGTTTGAAATCACTAGAAAATTCCAACATGGTATCGGAGCTAGTCTAGGCACTCAGTGAGTCAAAAACAGAGTTTGTTTTTCACTGTAGGAG
>APFE031176568.1:0-10053 GCA_000404065.3 Pinus taeda
ATTGCAAGGCATACATAGCTGCTCGCCCAGCCAGAGAATAGGTTCAACGTCAGAACCTTGGTTGTATCTTTCTCTGCCTATTATTCATTAATAAACGACTGCTATTATGGTTCCAATCTCATTGCCTATTATGATGTTTGATTTATTTCCTTTCTGACTGAAATATAGTTGTACTTTGGTGGATTTTATGCTTGTAGTTGTCTCGGTCTTTGCATGTGCAGGTGTCCGTTCGCGAGGATCGCAAAGATTGTGACCTGCTGAAGCAAGGGAGTCGGAGGGTCAACTCTACTTCGACATTTGTGTTGGATTCCAGGTTGGTCTTCGTAATCCACCTTTTAGTATACAACTAGGAACTTGCATAGCAGTGTGAATTGATTGTTGCTAGACGCATTTTGGGCTAGTGGGATTGCCTCTGTCCGCAGAGGGGATTTACCTGTTTAACAGTAGCTTTCATCCAACACTAAATTATGCTTAAGTATAGTAGATGCATTTATGATTGGTCTGGACAACATATCTACAACTTTATTGTGTATGCCCTTTTTATATATGATGACAAGATGAAACTGTTGTAGAAAACCCGTCCACCTATAGTGTCTTGATTGTTGCAACTTAGTTTGTGAGTGAAAATATTGAAGTGGTTGATTATCAGTATGTATAACTATCTCTTTGCCCATTAGGTAATGTTTCCATTTTTTCATACTCTATACTAATGCATACAATTCTTTATCATATGTGGGATAATTAACTACTGCATAATTAAATGTATCGGAATTATAACATATGGGTTTACTGTGCTACATCAACATTTCTCCCATGGCATAGTCACTGGCATCCGTTTCAATCTCAAATGGTCTTTGAAGATCGCGCAGTGCTAGTACTGGTGTTGTACTAATCTTTTCTTTCAAGGTGTCAAAGGCTTTTTATTGTTTGCCTCCACACTAAAACACCTTGTTCAATCTTGTTAAAACATGTAAGGGAGATGCAATCAAGGAAAAGTTAGAAATAAACTTTCTCCAATATTGTGCTACCCCTAGGAAGCTTCTAACTTCAGTAGCAGATTTGGGTTTACGCCAATTTATAATGACTGCAACCTTAGAGGGATCTATCTTCAATTCACCACCCCCTACAATATGACCCAAATAATTCAAAGATGTTTTTCCAAATTCACATTTTGAGAGCTTAACATAAATATTTTCTCTTTTCAAAACATCTAGCGTCTACTTTACATGCTTCAAATGTTCTTCCCATGTTTTACTAAATATAAGAATGTTGTCTAAATACACAATGACAAAATCATCAATAAAAGGTCAGAGTACATCATTCATTACTCTCATGAAAGTAGCAGGAGCATTAGTTAAGCCAAAAGGCATAACCAACCACTCATACAATCCCTACCTTGTTTTGAAAGCAGTCTTCCATGCATCTTGCTCTACAACTCTAACTTGATGGTAGCCACTATGCAGTCCAATTTGGAAAAATAAATAACTTCTTTTAACTGATCTAGTAGATCATCTATGCGAGGAAGGGGATAACCACTTTTTATCATTATCTTATTCAGTGCTCGGTAATCAATGCACATTCTCCATGAGCCATCTTTATTTCTCACCAATACAATTAGAGACCCACATGGCGATGTGCTAGGTCTTATGAACCCTTTCTCGAGTAGCTCCTGTACCTGCTTCTTGATTTCTGCATTCTCTAAAGCGGACAACTTGTACATTCCGTTGTTAGGCAATGGAGCATCTTGCTCCAAACTAATATAATGTACTATTTCTTTTTTGGGTGGCAGACCTTTAGGTTCTTCAAATAGTATATCATATTCTGAAACAACTTTTTCTAAATCAGCTTGTTGTTTAGCATTACAGCCCTCAAATACATTGGTTTTATCAGGTTTCTTTTCCTTTACAACCATCAGTAAAAAAAAAATTGCATGAATTTACAATTATTTTCATCTGCCTTGAGTTTATGAGAGTATAATTATCCTTGATTTTATGAGCTCTTACAATATATTCAATTCTATCTTTAACGAGTTGATAATTTTTTTCTACCCTATAGAAAATAGCTTTTCTATCATACAAGTAAGGACTTCCTAAAACAATTCCACATATATCCAAGGGAACAATATCTAACTCAACCTCATCTACAAATGTTGAACCAAAAGAAAACCTAAGTTTACATTGTCTAGTCACTTGTAGCTTTGCTTTATCACATAACCAACCTAATGGATATGGCTTCTTGTGAGGTGTGGTTAGTAATCCCAACTTCTTTACAATTGCTTCAGAAATTAAATTTACTTGTGATCCACTATCAAAAAAAGTATCGATCTTTTGATGCTTGGAAATAACTCTAATATGAAAAAGCACATGTCTTTTCCTTTCATTTTCTTCATTATCAGTAGATTGTGCAGAATAACTAGTAGATGCTTCAAAATTTTTACCGTTTATACCTGTAGTTGTGATTGTTGTTTCATCCCCTGAGTCTGACCCCATATATTTTTTAATAGTTGCAGTAGTATTCTTCTTTTTTCCATTGTACTTCTTAGGCCTTAGCTCCGGATGTAGAATCCAGCAGTGTTCATCATCATGCCCATTCTTCATGCAATGAGCGCATGAAGATTTGGTCTTTTGTATAGTATTTGTCTTCCTCTCTTTCCATTTTTGTTTTCTCTTTTCCTTATTCTTGCTTGCAGTGGGTTTTTATGATCCCCCAACTTCTGGGTACAAATTCTTGCCTCTAGCCTCTAGATGTGTAGCCTAAACAGATACCGCATCTATTCTAGTGGGATTAAACATGAGAATGGTGTGCTTTAAATAGCTGTGTAGACCACCTATATACTTCAGCAAAGTTTCAAGTGAGTCTAAGAAATTCCTAGAATCAAAGATCTTTTCCTAAATTCTTGGGTGTAGCTTTGTACACTTTGCCCCTTCAATTATCGAAGAGTTTGCCAACTCATCATGGCTTGCTGCATATAAGCTAGTGGATAGAACTATTTTTTAATTGCAGAAAAAATTTCACTCCAGACAGAAAGAATTTTACCATGCTTCTGCATGTCAGCTTATGCCCTGCCTTCCCACCATACCAAGGCAGTGCCTCCAAGGTGTAGGTTGGCCAGCTGAATCTTACTCTTGTCTAAATCAATGCTCTACACCCTGCAATATACATCAATCTGTCTAATCCAATTATCCATCTTCTCTGCATTCAACTCTCCATCATATATTGGAAAATCAAATTTAACATCTAATTTAATCAAAGATGTTTTCTTTTTATTTTTAGGGCTATTAGGAGGTGTGGGAAGTTTTTCTTCTTTCCCTTTGCCTTTAGAGTGGTCATGGAGGAGAGATTCTTCTATTCCTTTATCTTGTTTGGAGTTTGATGAATCTTCATCTCTACCTTTCTTAAATTCTCTATACATTTCTTCTACCATGGCTCTCATGGTCATGAAACTATCCATGAACTAGGAGTCCGATTCCAAGGAACTTTCTTCTGACATTTTCCTCTTAGGGTAGACTCTTCCAATTTCTAGGTTAGTTTCAACCAACTCTCCTTCTCCTAATTTAAGCTTTGATCTAGTTATCATTCAATAAAAATCTAGCACAAGCTTGTCTAACCTTAGTAACCTAGAGCTCTGATACCACTTAATATGATATTGATCCAAGACAAACAATTAAGGTATTACAGACTCATGTGCTTGGATGTGACTATGTTATTTTATGCAATGGATCAATAAGATTGTGAAATACACAAACACTGAAGTAGTTAGAGAAAACATAACAGGAAAACATGTAAACACAACAAGTTTAATAAGGAGTTCACCCAATACTCCTAGGCTACATCTCCCGGTCCAGCCTTCAGTGGTGGCCTCTCTATTATGTTTTCAGAAGCAGAGTTTTTACAACAGTGAGCTGAATTTGAGTCTCACACAGCAGATATAAATCAGCGAGACTGTACTTGGATGCCCCAAGTCTTTGAAGTACATAGGCTCTACTTGTTGAAACTCGACCTCTATTGGTCACAGTAGTATGAGCCCAATCCGAGACTCATACATGACAGGCATATACAGAGGAGTTCGCTTGAACCTCTCAAGCCTTCTCTAGTGTACACAGACTCTCTAACTCTCTCTAGCAATTTTTGGCTCAATGCTACCTTTTTGCTTCTGTAGGTCATCTCCACTCCTTCTCACTGCTGTTAGCTTTCTGCGTCTAACTTACTTTCATCTCTATCTGTCAGTTCATGGCTTCAAATCCAATCTGATTTCTAACTGTTTGTTTTCGCTTCCCAACTTTCTGGTTTCCTTGCCTCTATCAGTCTAAATCCCTCTATTCTGCGTAATCATCATTGTATAATGCCTCACAGGGAGGTGGCCACCTATTTCGTAACGAACTGAGTGTCATTTCTCTTGGATGTTCTCAAAGCGATCGTTTATTCCGTTAACTCCAAGAATTCCCGTGAAACATGACCTTCTGCCAACGCATCATCCACCTCAGACTTCAAACCTTATACAACTCTACCTATTTACCTCGTCAAATCCAGTCACCCATCAGAACGCGTCGTCGTCGTTGATTTGGAGCCTCCAGATCCAAAGGTCATCATCCATATCGGGCGGATAAGTAACATGACGTTTACCCATCCAACGTGAGTGGTTTTCTCTCTCTTCTACCAGACACATGGCACCCATTGTTTGGCATCGGGCGGGACTCTATTGAAACTGCTTACCACTCGAAGCCCTTCCGATATTTTTCCAGTTTTTGTGGGACCCCGTCTCTAACAGAATCAATGCGATATCCGTTGCATTTTATAACTTTTCGGTTCTGGGCGCTCGAGGCTTTTCCTTCTTTAAGGGGTTACCCCATTTCTTAATTTGACCTATGTTTTTGCTAATTTGTGGCAACGCACGTGGCCAACGGTCTGCGCGCTTAACCGAGGGTCCTTGTTGCTCCACGCTGATCACAAATTGCAACTGTTTCAATGATATCTTTGATAAGCTTGATCTTTATAAGACTTTGAAACTTTGGCATGATTTTTAAAGAGTTCATGAAAACTTAGAGAGTGTTCTAGGATCCAATTCGGATCACATAAATACCTCATTTTACCTTTAGGTCATCTAGGCTTCTTCCAGCAGCTTCCTTGATTGAAAATATCTTTAATCCCTTGATCGGCTTCATTTCTCATGTCATCATACCATCATCTCATGAATTCCATAAGTTGGATTTCTTGATGGAACATTTGCTACATTTCTAGATTAGTGAATACTTCATTGAGGTTTCCATCAGAGAATCTTGAGGATCTTGCATATCCCCATCTGGAAAATGTTTACCTTTGTCCTAGATGACTTCTTCCTTTCCTTTAATGTCCAATTAGTTTCCCAAGAGCTATATCCTTCATGTTTGACTACGATGAATTTTGTATTTCATCAATCCCATGATGATGTCACGAGCTTTCCTTTCTAATGCTTCCATGATGCCACGATTCATCTTATTATAATGTTCATATTTGTAAAAGATTTAGGAGCTTATGATAAGACCCTTTTGTGAGGGACACCATTTCACTCATAGTAGAGGTCTGTTACTCCCTCTTTCCTTGGCCCTTTTCTTCAACTTCCTCCATTCTTTCAGTGATATGAGCTTCTTTCCATAATCTTTTCATAGCATTTAATCTTAGCTATACTATTATGGCTTGTTTGAGGACCAAACTTCCCTTTCCTTTATGCACATGTTTAAGTCCTTTAGCCTTCAACACTTTTGTCCACAACCTGACCTTTTTCTATCTTGCATAGATACCACAAGTTGTTAAATGAGGAAACTTCCTTGTCCCAAGGACACTTGTCATCTTGCTTATTAAGAACACGGATGATTATCTTCTTATCATCTTTCTAAGATCTCCCAATTGAGATATCATGAAGATATTCCTTCATTTTTGATACCTTTAATGATATGACCTTCTTAACTTTATTTCAGAGAGTATATCTTCTATATCTCTTTTTTGTCTCCTTTATTGCTACATATGGAAGAGAGGACCTTAAGAGTTCTCTCTCATGAATTCAAAGTTGACCTGTTCACTGACTTCTCTTATCTATGAGGATTGTGACAATCCTCCTTATTCCATGCAAGGACCTTTGATGACTCATTCAATCTATAGATCTCTTTGCAATCATGAAGTCATTTCACCAAAAATGATTTAGTGAAAATACTTACTTGAGATGTGAAGTTGAAATCTTCGCTTGGATCATGTTGGTAGTAGTTGCGACAGATGTATTGATGCTTCCTCCAGATGCGACCCTTGATAGGAAGATTTCCTTCTTTGCCTTCGAGCTACCTTGATTTATATATCTAACAAATTGTTGATATAATTGGGATACATAAGGAACCTTGTAGTATGCAGCATCGAATTGAGGTTGCTTGCCATGATATATAGAGACCCATCGGTTAATATAGCTTCTATATCAAGTACTTTCTATTCAAACTCCTATATATGCCCTCAAATATGTATCATTAAGTTCTGAGAATCCAAGATTTTAGGATGTGTTATTTATAGAAAAGGATTCAATCTGAGATAGTGACTATCATTGGTATGTTGTAGATGGAAACTATGGGAGTCACGAAAGTTGTTTCCATGTATCCTAAGATCTAAATGCTTCATCTTTTTATTGTTGTTCTCCAAAATCCTTGTTGTTGTAGACTGTTGTTGTAGGTTGCTTATTTGATCTAGGTCTTGATTTTTTAATGTAGATCTTGATTCCTATAGCTTGCCTTGATGCTTTTCTTGAAACTGGATCCTTGAATGTCTCTTTTCTGTCCTTCCTCTGACTTCTGAAACTTAGCTCTGATACCATGTTGAAGAATCTAGGGCAATCAAAATTAATGAGATTCTTCTTAGCATGATAACAATTTGTGAAGTTCTTTTGTAATTTTATCTTAGCTTGATCTTTTTATTATAATTATTAGTGTGTGTGTTTGCTTCATCAAACTGCTATGAAAAAAAAGAGATAAGAACACAAGATGTTTGGCTTTTTGCCAGGGCCAAAACCTCTCCCTCTTAGAGAGGAAAACCCACACAAAATTCTTCTTATAAAGATTCCAATTGACGAATACCAAAACCATGGCCCTTGACCTATTCTGCCACTCCAAGACTAAGACACCAATCCTCTTCTTTGTTACTGTTGAGATCATCATCATCACTGCAACTATACTGAGGTCATCAGCATTGCATCACTGATGTCATCATAGATGCACCACTATTGCACCTTCACTGAAATCATCATTGTTGCTCCTTCACAGAGATCATCATTGATGTACCTATTGTGCTATACAACAACCCCCCATTTCATAAAATTTAATTTAGAAAACTATAATATGAAATGGGTCCCTTTTAGATTAAATTGGTATTAACTTATCATTCCTCTAAAGATCCGGAAACAAACGAAACATTATAAAACCCTTTGAGTTAATAAATAATCGGTCTTATAATAAAAATGAATAATTCTTTATTATTGTGATAAAGCGATCACAAGATCGCATATCACAATAACAAAGGATGCATAACAAATACCCATTGATTCTCCCCGATGCGACAAACGCGAATAGCCATCGGCTATCGGGACAATAAACAATCATAACAAAAGGCCCCTCTCCTCGCTCCGATGCAATATCATTATCGGCAATCGGGGAATGCGATACGAATACAACGAAATGTCTTCTCCTTAAAGCTCGCGCTGCGAGTTAAGCGATATCGCTATCGGCGATCGGGTTTTCCATAATAACCTAAATAAAACTGCTCAATGTTTCCTCCGATCGCCGATTGCGATAAAGCCAAGCGCAACTTTCAAAAAGGATTGATATGGCTTTGGCATATTGTATTAATTATTATTAAAAGCCTTTCTCTTCCCGATAGTGATTCACTTGTGCACAAGTGCCAAAAAATCAAATCCACGCTTAAATAGACTATTCGGCAAATAAAGGATATGATGAGCATTTAAATAATTGACAGGTTTAAACGGCCAATTAATGGAGAATTTATGCCTAAATCCCTTCAGAGATTGTATCCGCGGGAGCCTTATAATAATCTTCCATTATTCATTGATTGGCATAATTCTTCCATACTTGGTTTTCGCCATCTATTCTCCGCATTACGTTCATTGTATCTCTTGTGCAGAGCTTCCCCACAGTAGCAAATTCAGACCAAATGGGGAAGAAATCTAAGAAATTTGGAACAACTTCAGCTTCTGTGGTAACAAGACAACATGTTGCCGATCCGGGACCAAGCAAAAAAGGATTAATCTCGGATACCACATGTCTTGGTCTCGGTAATACTACTTGGCAGAGCATTTACAACCTGGTTGAAGCCGAGGAACCTCGGCAGACATCGGTACAAGCTACAGCAGGCTCAAACCGGAAATATGATGCTACTTTAAAAGATTTGGCTGATTCCTACCTGCACAGGATAGCGGCTCGAGAGCAAATTCTTCCATATACAGATGTGGTGAGATGGGCCGTTGAAAAAGTTCCAATTACGAACAGAACATTCTGCACTGTTGATGGGAGAGTATTCGGTTCATTTCAGCCCAATGATTTGAGACAAATGTACCATTTGCCCGAACCAGAGAAGAAGTATAATAAATCATTCCTGGAGAAGTTTAGAGACGAAAATTAAACTGAGTCAGAGCCTATACGGGAATGGAGATAGAACCCGACAAAACACAAACATGAGCCTTCGGGTAAGTACTCCGTCGATTCCTTATGTTCTCCTTATTGTTATGCTGGAGCTATGATGTGTCGAATGTGGGGGTTGCATGACTCCTCCGAATTTTCCATAGAGATTGTATCATTGATGGAAGCAGCATGTAATAGTGAAATCATGGATTGGGGGAATATATTATCGGATAAGTTAGCAACAGCTATTCTTGACTTCATAAACAAATCCCATGTTACTGATAGATTCATCCCTCCATTTTACTTTAGTGCCTACATTTTAGACACCCTCTGTTTTAATTCCGAGTTTCCTGTGCTAGGGTGGAGATGGACTCCACAGGACCCCATGCCCATTCATATCTACCACCAGAGATTATGGAAAGCTCATTATAAACATCACTTATATCAAGTCTGCAATGGATTCATGCTACCTATTTACTATGCAATTTTCCATAGACCTACCCCTAAGATCTCCTCTAGGCAGAGATTGACTTGACAGCCTTAGGAACCTGGTTTGGAGAAGAAAAATTCACTTATGTAAGAGTTTTCGGCAGTCAGGCCAAGCCTCATATCCTCCCCTTGTATATACCAAACAAACTATTAGCTCGAGAGATAGCATATCATCTTACAACCGCATCAACTACAAAGACTCTCAAAAATTCAAAGAAGCAAGTTTGGCCTCTTTTTCCTCTAAGGTGTGGCATCTATACTCTGCATGATTATAAACATACAGAGAAAGAGGCGGAAAAGATTAACATCCTAAGTCTCGCCACTCTACCTAATAGACGTTTCGACCCGATAAAGTCATCTATAATGTTCTAGACCAGGCCAAACTCACTAAATTTGAACATAAGGAAGATGAGTATGATGACCTATTCTCCTCTGCTGAGTCAATATTTTAGGCGCAGCAGCTAGCTAGAATGAGATACTAGGATGACGGGTTAGTAGAATTTAATAAAGTTAGAGAGCAGAGGTTGCAAACTATGCCTCTAGATTTGTTAGCCGCTGCCCCGATGATACAATCAAGCGAGCCTGAGTAGCAGCTTACCAATGAACCTCCTGGTACATCCGAAATCTTTGAAGAAGTCCAAAGAAAAGAGAAGGAGCAACTCCAGAGGTTAGAATAGGAAGAGGCAAAGAGGAAAGAACAAGAGGAAACACAGAGGAAATACAAAGAGGAAGCAGAAAAGAAAGAACAAGAGAGAATATGGGAGGAGGAACAGAAAAGGAAGCAGGAGCAGAGCAGCAAGGAGGTGAGTGTCGACACTCAAATTGACCCAAGATTGCTCCAGGAATGGCAACAATTTAATTCAATCATAAGCAATCTTGAGATCTCAATGGATGCTAATACATCCAAAGCGGCTGATAC
>APFE031176568.1:13598-38919 GCA_000404065.3 Pinus taeda
TCCCTTATAATATGTAGGTAAGCTTATAATAGAGTCTGATACCTCTACTATGCTTGTCTTCATTCAAGTGTCATATCTGCTATACTTAACACTGTTAATCACAACTCTCTCAAAACTCAACTCTATAGTGTAATTAAAACCTTTGGAAATTGAATCTGACAACTCTATAAAAAGGATTAATGAAATAGAAGCTTTTGTGAATGAGCCCACTAACTATCACTGCTAAACAATCAATCTAGACTATGAAGTCTTCCATCTTGATCACAATCGTGCTCACGATCAAGGGAGTGCGATCACCTGGCCTGACATAATGGCCATCATAGCCCCTGCCAATACACAAGTATGTTCCTGTTTGCAGTTAGAAAAATTACCCAAATTAGAATATATTTAATCTAGCCTATGTTGGAAAGTTATAGAAGGATGACTAGTGCAATCAATCCATTCCTTTTAGCCCTGGATTTGTTTCAGTTTAAAACAGAAGTATACAAATATACTTGTCCAATGTCTACTACTACTGAGCATTAGTTAATTCATAAGAAGGTATGTAAACACACAAACATAAATTCACACTCATGAATATCCCAACTTTCTATCAAGTGTTATGACTAGTGATGGAAATCACCATTATTTTCAAAAGCCTGGAATCATGCCTAAGCATCCTCTATAAATGACCCAATGCCTTCCTAGTTAGCTGTCTACATTAAAGTTGCAACAAGCAATATGACATTAGGCATGGCTTGAAAGTAACAAACCGTTGCAGAACTCAGGCATAGATGGCAAGTGCACACCACCTTTTCAAGATATCGGTTAGAAAATCCATAGCATATAATAGCAAATATTGAGAAACTCATGATGTCCTGTCTGTTGAATATTGTAGCCAATTTTCTCACAGATTATACTACAGAGCATAAAACTGCTCATAAATTAACGTAACACATAGGCTTCATATTCCTTGTAGATGGCTTCATATTCTTTGTTTTTCTTCAAGTTTTTTGCTTTACAAGACTTAAATTATTCCTTCTGAATTTTCTTTACAAGACTTAAATTATTAAAGATAAGAACAAATCTTCCCAACCATTCAAGATAAATCTGATTTAACTTGAATGCACATATCTTTATTTCCATTATCTAAATGTTTTACTATTATGAAAAATAGATATTTCCATCTCAACATATCCTTGATCATTTGGCATTGCCCTTGGTTAGTTTTTAAAGGTAATGGCTAAACATTTACAGAAGTTCTAATATTGCAAGCCTTACCATTTCCCTTTCATTTGTCAAGTTTAATTTCCACATTTTTTATTTCAATGAAACATTAAAGGCTGCAAACTTTCTGGTTAAGATCCAACTAGTAGAAGAAGGATGACTTTCTATGACGCTCAAACCACTCAGAGGACCCTTTAACACCACCATGCTTATTTGGCATGCCTAGGGTCTACAGAAACACAAGACTAACATAATAGATTTCATTCTTCAAGAAAACAGAAATACTTCAAGCTCGACTTCCATTACAATTTTTTACACACACTATATGGTCTACCTTGTCCTCTGAGATGGATAGAGGTTATTTGTGAATACACACCAAATACAACTGAGTGATTTATGGCACAATGATTAAATAATGATAAGCCAACAAAATATGTATTATTCAACATAATATATGCTCACTCATGGGAAAGATTATTGGCCGAGGATTTAGACTCCAAACACCTAATTGGAAGTTGGTTTATGTGGCCTCAAACCAAATGCACTTGGACTCATATTTTTTCCTTGACTAACTAGGGGAATGCCCGAATGCTTTTCCCCTCTGTGAGGGCTATGGGTCTATCTAATCTCACTTATACGGGGGCTATATATTTGTTTAGCTTCTGCAATTTGGGGACTTAATGCAAACTCAGATCCATGAATTGGTGTGCAATCACTTGAGCTAGTTATCCGTGGACTATATGTGTGTTTGACCTCACTGCGACTTCGTGTAATCATCTCATTCAAAACTTTTCCATCATTTGCACCTATTCCCATGCTTCCTAGTCCGAACCCTTGAATTCCAGCTTCCTACAATCAATATATGTTACAGTTCAATTTATTATTGTTCATGCTACAGGGCTTCTAAAATATAATTGAGTAATATTTTTAAAATTTGTTTCATATGTGTCTTACACTCACTGTTATATTGCATGGAATTCTAGGAGCTTCTTCATACTCTGCTGCCTCCAATTCTTGAAGATGTGCTGCTTTGAAAAACTTGAGAAGGATATACTGCCTCGCTGGGACTAACAAGTTACAACATGATTAGTAGCGGGAAGAGAACACCATCTAAAGGCATCCATGTGATACCAAAACATGCCAGCAAATAACATGTTTGGAAAATGGTGAAAGTGGAAATTGTCTTGAAAGGCATCGTTTCAAGAAATGTAGCTTGATACTCCTAAAGTTCTTTGTAACCATCATTTCAACATTGATCAGCTTTGAAAACTATATTACAAGCATTAAATTCAATCACATTATAGTTTGAATAAAGTCCATACTTGTATTTACGGCTTGGAGCAGTGACAATAACCAATATCCTTTCCCAAAATTGATTTCCTAGAAAACTCTCTATGGCCATGAAGCCAAAGTAACCCCAAAGCACAGAACTTGGGATCTTTCTAATGATGGGCATTGCTACAAGGAAGCCAACCACCATCAGAGATTGCAACAAATTACTCATTTTTTGTTCTTTCACCTCAATAGGAAGCAGATCATCCACATCCTTATCAACATTAAAAATTGATTCATCAACTGGGGCATCCATATTCCCAATACTTGCGGCCAACTGAATTGTGGTCTCTTTCAATTCCTTAAGGGACTGCATAAATGGTTGGGACATGACAAGACAAATAAATAAAGGGAGAGGAAAATTACATAAAATGAAACACCCGAACTCAAAAATAAGACCATTACCAAGGTAGGTGGAGGCTGATAAACCATTGGGGTCTACATTTTCTCATAGGCTTCTTGCATGTTTCTGTATAATTTCCCTAAGGTTGAATTTTCTGCATACTTTTCTGGACTATTGTCACTAACTTGCTAAGCACCAACTGTAACAAAAGTACTTGTAAGTTACTCGTCTATAAAATGTCTGAATTGTGTCTTTTCCCTGAGAAGTTGCAATTGATAATTCCAATATATTGGTACCTAATTTTTTAGGGTAGCTAAGCTTTTCATGTGCATGGGAGATTGAGGAATAACACCATTTGAGGTAGGTATGCCAACAAGACCACATAAAATAGTCTGCCACAATAAAAGGAAAATTTATGAATCCATTAGAGATTTTTTATGGAGGTGAAAACAAAGAATAAAGAGTTAGATCAAGATGTCTTCAGGAGAGCAAGAGCTCTCCCAGAATAGCGTAGCCAGTGAAAGTTGAACCTAAACAGGAACTCTGACAAAAATCACAACATAGTTCTAAATAATATATATTTACTGCGGTAATTTGCATCCCAAAAATCCTAAGAGAAGTCATAATGGTATGAAGAAGGTTTTCTTAAGTTGAACTCCTTTTGTTGGGAAAGTTGGGATGCAACGTTGTGATCAAAATAATAAAGCACTGCAATCATTGTTTCCAAAATGAAAGCTCCAAAAATGCATAACAATGGAACATCAAACATTTCCTATGTGGAAAAATAAGTACTATTATTACATGGAAACAAAAACAAAAAAGAAAAAAAAAATGGATTCTATGTTTTGAGGTGATGGATGAAAGGCAAGATCACTGCCTTATCATGTTTGGGCTATGGGAGGACGCATTTTATGTCAAAGGGAGAATGTAAAGAAGGATTATGGGTTATAAGCAGCCAATGATCATCCCCCTGCCTTGTGTTGTTGCCACCCCCAACCTTCCAAAATTCAAACCAACTGTCTTCCAATCAGCGAAAAGGCCAACACCACCACCTTCCAAATCACTGAAGATTTATTGTAGGATTTATTTGGAAATCTTATACAATCCTCAACAGACAGAGGCTGTATGTACTTCCAACTCACCACCTTTCTCAATAAGCCCTTCCCTTCTATAATTCTCTAGACATATTTAGTAGCGAGGGCTCTTTCCAAGCAATGGAGATTTTAAATGTCCCATGCTCACAGCTCTTTAGGAACAACAGTTTTTTTCTATGAGACCCGAGGAATATTCTTTTTTTTGTTTGTCCCCAGCCCATAGGAATCTGAAACTAAGTCTTCTTACTTGTTCGAGGACCTATTTGGGAATAAAGGAAAACACCACTCAGTACACAGGGATGGTTTCAAGTAGGGATTTCACCAGCACTAACTTACCGCCTTTGATGATAACCATCTATTACAACATATTGACATCTCCGTTTCAACCTTAGAAACCATCCACACCCATTCTATTTTTTTGTAGTCACTAAATTTAGATAAAAACATAGCGCTACGATTACAATTGCGCTAATTGAGCACCTAGATTACAATTATTGTATTGGGGACATTGTTATTCGACTGGCATCTGTTGCAGAGCTACTAGAAGTGTCTGGTGTTGTTGAATCATCAGTTGATGATAAGGTGTGTCAAAACATATCATCACTTGAGAATTTTATGAAAATAGAAAATGGTTCAAACACTGAGAAAGATTGTAAAATGGAGCCAAAACCTGAGTATTGTATTAGAACAGAGCTATCTTCAGAACAAAGATCTTTGAGCAAAAGACAAAAAGCTAAGGCTGGTCTGGCCTTTGAGGATCAGCCTAGTGATGATAAAGAAATTGAACTGAAGCCAAATGTGTAAATGAGACCAAAATTACAGAGAAAATTTTCCAGCAAGGGTCTTCAAGAGGGTGTAAGGCTAAAGTAGGTATGGATACCGAAGAATAATATTTATCCTCGATTGAGAATATTATAGGTCTCAAAAACAAGGATATTGAAGTGATGTGGGCAGATGGAATGATTTAAAAAGTAAGCGCTCTCTTGTTTTTTCTTGGATCTATTCTTTGTTACATTGATGTTTACTAACAAGCGTTGAGATATGCTTCATATAAATTCACTTGTTCATAGAAAATAGAATTGTACTTTGCAAAAGAATTGTTGAGTCAACATTGAAAGAACATATATCAGAAATTCAATTTTGAGGCAAAATGGAATTTCACAAAAATTATTTAACAATGATAATGGGAAACTATTAGATTTTAAGACATAAAATATAATAATTCATTTGTATAACATTGAAACAACATCGCTTTGTTTGAATTATTCCTAATTTCCTACAGAAGGTGGTTGACATGATTCAAGACCTGGTCCCCTCCTCCCAATCTAGCTTAAAATATGTCTACCATGCCCAGAACTCAAAAGATGATGTTAAGCCAAATGAAAGGGTATTGCTACCTGAGGAAGAAATTTGAACAACCAGAAATCTAAGTATGGAAAGGGTGGAGCCTCCATCCCTTAGCATGTGAAAAATAAATGGTTAAAATATAATAAGATGGAAAGCTTAATTTGGATGTCTTGACAGGGTCAAGGAAAGCGACTATCACTTCCACATCAAGAGGTTTGTTTAGAGAAAAGCTCATATACTGAAAGTCAGGGCTTCTTTCTAACCAATCACTAGCCTTAGGAAGATGAGACTTCAAGAGAAACAATCAAGTCTGAAGATATATGAGTTTATGAATTCCATTTCTCAGTTGGCTTGGCATTCTCTATTTTATAAATCAAACAGTGTAAGCGGAACTATTTTGAGGAGTCTTGAAGGCTTAAGCATGTCTACTTCCCATTTTGGGTAAAATGGTGAACATTGAACCTTAGCAAATAACACAAATCCACAATTATCAAAACCTTCATTTTTCTTTTTATGATCAAAGCAAACCTTTGTCATTGAAGGATCTCCTTTATGATATACTAGTCAAGGGTAAATCTGGCCAAGTTGCTTAGTGATAACAATAAAATATTATATGGTTGGTTAAGAAAAATATTCAAATTCTGCTTGGCTTCTTGCTAAAGATATTTCCTCAAGAGGTTTTCCATTTTGCAGCATTCCCAAAAATTTTATAGTCTGGAGTGTCAAAGAAAGTTATCTCAGGAATGTTCTCAACTATGATCAAAAGTCTAAAGACCTACCTGTTTTTACTGACATCTAAGTGACTACAATTTTCTCATGTAATTCTTCCTAAAGTCAAATTTTTCAAGGGGTTGTGCTCCAAGTCGGCTATTAGAGTCTGCCAACCTGCAACTTCAATGACCAAAATATTCTAGGAAATAGATTCAGTACAGAAGAAATATATTTTATAGATATAGTGTCATCGTGCAATACCTACCAATAGGAAAATTTAAGCCTGACCAACTTGTAGGATGCTGCAACTCAAGACTCATATTTAAAGGTTTTCCTACCTTTATTACAAAGTTCTATCTAATTTTGTAGCATAAGATATAAGGCTGAGAAACAATGTAGATAAGGAAAGATAATTTTAATTAATTCTAAATAAAGCCTGGCAGATAGGTAAATGGCACTACGAAGTACAACCAGTGATGCCAATATGTAGGGGAACCCTTATACGGTCTGGTTAAGAAAAATATTCAAATTTTGCTTGGCTTCTTGCTAGAGATATTTTCAGGTTGATTATCCTGGTGCTTATCAAAATACTGTTGGCATTATGGAATAGGTTTGATGCTATGCCATTGGTGTTGTCCTTGATGGCAACTCTCTTAGGTAACAAATCTCATTTCAGGTTTTGAGAATGAAAGAAAAGGTATATACGCAGGTTCATCTAGAGTAAGGCATGTATACACGTGGGTTAGACGTAACAAAGGCACGTATATGTTGGAGAACTTGCTTTTGGACCATGGTAGTTAGTCCTTGGGATTTGAACCTATTGTTTTGGACCACGACGTCTCGTCAGATGTGTAGATCCCTAGCATTGGGTCCATGGTATTGAGGAAGGCCTAAGACTATAAAAGAGGAAGGAGATCATGTGGCAAATGGTCATCTGAATTATTATTGAATATCTGAAAAAGTGGTAGATCTGGAATACTGGTAATGGGGTTATTGTGCAGATCTGGATTTAAATAAAGGAGGAACCTTAAGCGCAAAGAAGAATTTCTACTGATGTGTCATAATCTTTAAGATTGAATGATAGTATCTTTATATGATTTTGGTCTATTATATGTGGCACTTGTTTGATCTATAACACTGATAATCTGGGTTATTTAGTGTTTTTGAATGTCTAAAAGAGAAAATTATGCTTTATAGGTCTATACGTAGGTTCAGTGAAGCGAAGGCGCGTATACACGTTGGTTCAGTGAATGAAAACATCGTATACGTAGGTTGTTCCAAACACAGAAGTATATGCACGCATGTTGCAGGTTATTGAAATGGCGTATATACTTCAAGTTGTGATCTAGTTGCTTCTATTTATTGCTGCTGTGTTCTGGGCTCAGTTTTTGGTGTGTGGTTTATGGTACTGTGTTTTGGGTACTACTGTCAGAGAAGTATCTACTTGATTTAGATCTAATTGGTGGAGAGGAGATTGGTTGATGGAGAAATTCTTGATGATTGATTGATGTTCATGGATCCAGTCTGAAAATTTATGAAACGTGGTCCCTGGAAGAAAGAGAAGGTTGTAGCCTTTTGTAGGCGAGCACCTACGTACTAGTATCTTGGCTAGTGCAAGAGCTAAGGGGGTTGTTGCTCCCTTCCAGGAGAAGCTGGAGAATGAGAGAGGGTTGTAGCTCTCTGCAGGTTGCAGCCTGCATACTGGTAAAGGACTGCACCAGTACATTGTTAAAGAAATTTCTAATTTAAAAGAAGATAGAGATGAATTGCAGCAGGTGGTTTTCACCCACATTGGGTTTCCACCTTATATCTTGTGTTCTTGTGTGTGATTGTCTTTCTGCTCTGTTTTACTATCTCTGGTTACTGGTTATTTGATTCTGCAACACATATTAACAATCATCATCAAAAAGATAAAGTAAATTAAAAGTTTTCTTTGTATACACGAGTTTCCTTCTGCATAGTTGCGTATATATGCAGGTTTAACTAACTGAATTAGTGTATATCATTTGTTTTAGAAAATGAATATTTGACTTGATAATACTAATTCACCCCCCCTCTCAGTATTATTTCCAACAATTGGTATCAGAGTAGGTCCTTCAGAAGAAGCTTGATCGCTTGAAGGAAGATCTATCATCATGAGCAACTACGAGAGGGAAGCATCAATTAGGCCACTGATTTTTGATGGGACAAACTTCGTATATTGGAAGGTAAGAGTTGCTGCCTATCTTCAATATCTTCGTACAGAAATCTAGGATATCATAGATACAGGGTATACTTTTGCATCAGCAACTCCTACAGATCTGGCTGAGAAGAAGAAATATGAAACAAATGCAAAGGTGGTCAATACTCTATTAGGATGCCTATCTCAATCATAATTTGTTAAGGTAATGCAGTTTAAATCCACAAAAGAGATATGGGACAAGATTGTTCTGAGCTATGAAGGAGATGATCAGGTAAAACGAGCAAAACTTCAAACCCTCAGGATTGAGTATGAAAATCTCAAGATGTATAATGATGAAAGTGTGGCTAATTATTTTTTTCGTGTAGATGAGATTGTTAATTGTATGAAAAATTTGGGTGAAGAAATAAAAGAAGTTGTTGTTGAAAACGTTATAAGATATTTGTCCTCTAGATTTGAATCTAAAGTTTCTACTATAGAAGAAAAGGAGAATCTACAAAACCTTAAAATGTCACAGCTGCACAAAATTCTAACTGCTTATGAAATGAGGAAAGGAGGTCCATCATACAGGAGAGTAGCTTCCTTCAAGGCTTCAGGCAAAGGAGAGTACTGTGAGTCAGGACATGTGTCAGAAGGAGAAGAAGAATCAAATTTTGTCAAAAATCTTCAACGGGGTACTAGAAGATTCAGAGGTAAGTTACCTTTCAAATTTTTTTCTTGTGGAAGATTAGGTCACTATGTTGCCAAATGTCCTCATAAGGATAAGATTGACAAGGGGAAGGAACCTGTTAGATGGAACAAGAGACAGAATGCAAATAAGAAACGCTATTACACTCATGAAGATAGTGATGGACTATGAAATAGCGATGAATATGAACAAGGTAATCTCTATAAACTTTGAATGGCCTTTGAAGATGATGATTACTTGGATGCTATAGTTGTGGATGGCTTTTATGAAGAGATTTCTAGACTCAAAACATGTTTAGAAGAAAATAATGTGATCATTGATACTCTGCAATTTCAACTTGATGAAAAGGAAAAATTTCTTGAGGAGTTAGAATGTGAAATTGTTGGCCTTAGAAAAGAAATTGGGAAAACAAAGGCCCTTAATCGTAAGTTTGTTAAAGGATCTGAAACTCTGGATGAGATTATCAATGTGTTGCATTCCCCTCTAATCAAGACAGATCTGGGGTATAATGGTGAAACATCTCAAGCTTCCACCTCCAAAAGTTATCTTGATGTAGCAAGGAGTGAGCAAAAGCCTAATAGAAATCATCAGGTAAATCAGGGACACTCTTCATCAAGAACGAACAAAGACTATCAAGAAAATTGGGGGCAAGCTACCTTAAGGACAAACAGAAGTTACAACCAACCTCAGGTAAAATCTTCCCAATTTTCTTCAAGAATGGATGACAATCGAAACTACAATCATTTGGCTGGTAGATTTGATAATCACATAAGTTTCTTCAATGGCCAATGTTTCTCTTGCCATAACTTTGTTCACAAAGTAGCTCAATGTGTTGCCTATAAGACAATCATGACTAGAGAAGTTCAAAAATAAAGAAGTATGGCTGGGATTACGAAAAGGACCTATAACAACTTTTCAGCGCTTGAAAATGAAATTGAATGTTCTACTTTTAATTACTTCGGTCATGAAGATTCTGAATGTAGGAGCAGGTTTCAGCAAAAAGAGGAACAAACCTCAAACACTAGAACATGGAGAATAAAGGAACCACAACCAGAAAGATGTGGGATAGCTTTTTATGAAGAAGGACAGGAAAATCTATGGTACACCGACAGTGGATGTTCGAAGCATATGACAGGTGATAAAGAAAAACTTGAATCATATACTACTTTAGAAAAGGGAAAGAAAGTTTCTTTTGGAAATGATACCCCTACAGCCATAAAAGGAAAAGGCACTGCTCAATTGAAAGAAAAGGTCAAATCTGGAAATGTTTTGTATGTTGATGGCTTGAAGCATAATCTATTGAGTGTCAGTCAGATGTGCGATAATGGAACCGAGGTAATATTTCGATCAGATGGGTGTAGTGTTTGTCATCTTGATACAAGAAGAATAGTGATCAAAGGCAAAAGAACTCCAAATAATTTATACATATTTGAAGAAGGACAACAACAATGCTATTTGAGTAAAGATTATGAACACTGGTTATGGCACCGAAGGTTGCGGCATCTAAGATTTTCACAAATAAGGAAAGCATGCAAATACTAGGTAGTTCGTGGTCTTCCAGACATCAAAATTCCAGACAACACCATATGAAAATCATGTCAGTTTCGTAAGAAAACAAGAACAAACTTCCCTGAGAAGGAAGGATCAGCTAGCAGGCCTCTTGAGCTAGTCCATACAGATGTATGTGGTCCATTTAGGACAAGGTCGCCTCGAGGAGAAGAATACTTTATATTATTCATTGACGATTTCTCCAGGATGGTTTGGTTAGGACTTATGAAGCACAAGGACGAAGCATTCGAAAATTCAAATCCTTCAAAGCCTTGGTTGAAAATGAATCAGATTACAAAATTAAAGTGCCTCAGGTCCGACAGAGGTGGGGAGTTTACCTCAAATGAATTCTTTGATTTTTGTGAAGAACATGGAATAAGAAGTGAATTCTCTACAGCTAGGACTCCTCAGCAAAATGGAGTGGTGGAAAGGATGAACAGAACAGTCCAACAAATGGCTCGTGTTATGCTTGATGAGTCTGGAACTCCCGCAACCTTCTGGGTGAAGCTGCATTTGCTATAGTTGTTATTCTCAAAAAAACAAATGTCCAAGTAAACAACACTCAAACTCCTCATGAGCTCTGGTATGGTGAGACTCCTTCGGTAAAGCATTTCAAAATTTTTGGAAGCAAATGTTATATTAAGAATACTAATGAACAGCGTGGCAAACTTGAACCTAGAGCAGATGAAGGCATTCTCCTTGGTTATTCTCCCCACATCAAAGCATATAAGTGTTATAATAAAAGACTCGGAAGAATCGTTGACAACATTGATGTAGTGGTCGATGAAAAAGGATGCATTCCTAGGTAAGTAAATTATGAAAATATCGAAGAGGATGAAGATTACCCTCAAAATAAGATTGATGATGAAGAAGAGACCCATGAATAAGAAACCCATGAGGAGCCAGAGGAATAGATAAGGATAGAAGAAAAGACTCCTTCTAGGTATGTTCAAAAGAATCATCTAGAATCACAAATTTTGGGGCAAAAGGAGGCTGGCATACAAACAAGAAGAACAATTGTAGAAGCTTCAAGCTATTCGGCATTACTCTCCTCCACTGAACCACAAAATGTAAGAGAAGCTTGCAAAGATGAATGCTGGGTCAAGGCAATGGATGAAGAACTAAAACAAATCGAAAAGAATAACACTTGGGAGTTGGTTCCTAGACCAAAAGATAAGAATGTCATAGGAACAAAATGGATCTTTAAGAACAAGTTGAATGAAAATGGGGAAGTTATTAGAAACAAGGCCAAACTTGTTTCAAAGGGTATTCTCAACAAGAAGGAATAGATTTTGAAGAAACTTCTGCTCTTGCTGCTAGACTTGAGGCCATCCGAATGTTCCATGCCCTCTCAATTTTTCAGAAGTTCAAAGTATTTCAAATGGACGTGAAATCAACCTTTCTAAATGGAGACTTAGAAGAAGAAGTGTACATTGAGCAATCATATGGGTTCATTCTTGGAAATGATCCAATCTTGTATGCAGACTAAAAAAGGCTCTCTATGGTCTTAAACAGGCTCCAAGGGCTTGGTACTATCGTTTGGACAATATATCTTCATCAACAAGGATTTTTCAAAAGGATCAGCAGATAGCAATCTTTATATAAAAATTGAAAATGAAAAATTGATAATACTTGTTGTATAGTAGATGTATATCTTTCGCGCAATGAAAAGCTATGAGTCAAAGCTTTGCCTTTGTGATAGAGAAAGAATTCGAAATGTCTTTGCCGAAGAATGAACATACTTTCTTGGATTGCAAATCTAACAAAAGAAGGTGTATCTTCTTGTCCAAACCGTACCTCAAGCAGATTCTGAAGAAGTATGGCATGGAAGATTCAAAACCAGTATGTACCCCTATGGTTATAGGATGCAGTCTCAGTGCAAATGATGAATCAGTAGTAGTGCATCAACCAACCTATAGATCCATGATTGGAAGTCTACTTTATTTGACAGGTACCCGACCAGACATTATGCATGCAGTAGGAATAGTTGGAAGATTTCAGGAAAATCCTAAGGAAACTCATCTTCAGGCAGTAAAGAGAATTTTAAAATATATTCAAGGAACTCAAAACTATGGCTTATGGTATCCTAGAGATACAGATCTCACTCTTCATGTGTATATAGATGCAGATTGGGCTGGAAGCGTGGATGACAGAAAGAGCACAAGTGGTGGTGCATTCTTTATGGGTTCCAGATTAGTATCTTGGTTCAGCAAGAAATAGAGTTTGATTGCTTTATCTACAGCTGAAGCGGAATATGTGATAGCTACATCTTGCTGCACTCAACTCCTTTGGATGATGCAAACCTTGCAGGATTTCCATATCACTTGTACACCACCTATCTCCATCTTATGTGATAATACAAGTGCAATCAGCATTTCAAAGAACCCAGTCATGCATTCGAAGACCAAGAACATACCGATCAAGTATCACTTTCTCCTGGAACAAGTGTTGGAACAAAAGGTCAAATTGGAGTATGTTCCTTCTAAGGAACAGGTTGCTGATATTCTCACCAAACCACTACCCAAGGAAACTTTTGAATATATCAAACAGAAGGTGGGAGTAGTTGATGCATCATCTTGCTGTTAAACTTGTCTGTTTCAGAGAAAAAGTAGTGTACGCGAGTTGCCTAAGGAGGATCCACGTACATACGCCGGTTTGTGCAGAGACAGTCGCGTATATGGAGGCTTGATGGATATCAGAAGGGATAGGATCTAATTGAAAATTGTCTGATATGGGTCTAAAAGAGATCATCTGGCACTGGTTGAGGGGGAGCAGATAACTTCTAATGATGCATTGTTGGCATTATCTTAGAAGCTTTTGGTTCTATTTCACAGTTGTTGTTGACTTCTGGTAGAACAAAGTCATGGTGAGAACAGAAGGAAATCTTGGTTGTTGATCTAAATGGTGATTGACAGACGCTGCTGCTATCAGTTATTGGTGACTTTCATAAGTCTTTCTCTACATATTTCGTCTTTATGCCATGTATTGTTTTTATGGTGTCAAGGTCATGTAACGACCTATTTTGGTTTCCCCACTATGCTTGGAATGAAGATGTATTATACTTTGTTGTCATATATAATTTTCTGATGTATCCCCTCTTGGTTGGGTGAATGATCCCCACATAGTTGAGTGATGGATGTATGTATTGAGTCTTTTTGGTGATAGGAAGGTCTTTTATGATGTATATGTCATGGTTTTTCTTAAATAACATCTTTTGTAGATTTTTCCTACAGACAGGGGGAGCATGGCCAGCACAGCAGAACAAAGATTTCAGCATGTACTCGGGGGGAGCACAACCCTTTTCCCTTGATTACAAAGGGGGAGAATGATCTTGAGGATCTTGATGTTGCCATCAAGTCCAAAGGGGGAGATTGTTGGCATTATGGCATAGGTTTGATGCTATGGCACTAGTGTTGTCCTTGATGGCAACTCTCTTTGGTAACAGATCTCAGTTTAGGCTTTGAGAATGAAAGAAAAGGTATATACATAGGTTCATCTAGAGTAAGGCGCATATACACGCGAGTTAGACGTAACAAAGGCACGTATATGTTGGAGAACTTGCTTTTGGACCATGGTAGTTAGTCCTTGGGATTTGAACCTATGGTTTTGGACCACGGTGTCTCGTCAGATGTGTAGATCCCTAGTATTGGGTCCATGGTATTGGTTTATTATGGTTTTGGACCGTGGTATTGAGGAAGGCCTAAGACTATAAAAGAGGAAGGAGATCATGTGGCAAATGGTCATCTGAATTATTATTGAATATCTGAAAAAGTAGTAGATATGGAATACTGGTAATGGGGTTATTCTGCAGATCTTGATTTAAATAAAGGAGGAACCTTAAGCGCAAAGAAGAAGTTCTATTGATGGGTCATAATCTCTAAGCTTGAATGATAGTATCTTTGTATTATTTTGGTCTCTTATATGTGGTGCTTGCTTGATCTATAAAACTGATAATTTGGGTTAATTAGTGTTTTCGAATGTCTGAAAGAGCGAATTATCCTTTATATATCTATACACAGGTTCAGTGAAGCGAAGGCATGTATACACGCTGTTTCAGTGAATGAAAACAGCGTATACGCAGGTTGTTCCAAACACAAAAGCATATGCACGCATGTTGCAGGTTATTGAAATGGCATATATACTTTAAGTTGTGATCTAGCTGCTTCTATTTATTGTTGTTGTGTTCTGGGCTCAGTTTTTGGTGTGTGGTTTCTGGTACTATGTTTTGGGTACCGCTGTGAGAGAAGTATCTACTTGATTTAGATCTAACTGGTGGAAAGGAGATTGGTTGATGGAGAAATTCTTGATGATTGATTGATGTTCATGGATCCAGTCTGAAAATTTATGAAATGTGGTCCTTGGAAGAAAGAGAAGGTTGTAGCCTTTTGTAGGCTAGCACCTATGTACTAGTATCTTGGCTAGTGTAAGAGCTAACGGGGTTGTTGCTCCCTTCCAGGAGAAGTTGGAGAACAAGAGAGGGTTGTAGCTCTCTGCAGGTTGCAGCCTGCGTACTGGTAAAGGACTGCACCAGTACATTGTAAACTAAATTTCTAATTTAAAAGAAGATAGAGACAAATTGCAGCAGGTGGTTTTCACCCACATTGGGTTTCCACCTTATATCTTGTGTTCTTGTGTGTGATTGTCTTTCTGCTCTGTTTTATTATCTCTAGTTACTGGTTATTTGATTCTACAACACAGATTAACAATCATCATCAGAAAGATAAAGTAAATTAAAATTTTTCTTTGTATACGTGAGTTTCCTTCTGCATAGCTGCGTATATACGCGGGTTTAACTAACTGAAGTAGCATATATCATTTGTTTTAGAAGAGGAATATTTGACTTGATAATACTGATTCACCCCCCCCCCCCCCCTCTCAGTATTATTTCCAACAAATACTCCATTATATTCAAAAAACCTAAAGTCACTTTCAAAGAAGGATATATAAAATTAATCAATTTGCAATTGTCTTCATCTTGTATATTTTTCTGAAGAGGAAAACAACTATGATCATCTAGTTTTGATTAGTGCAAAACAAAAGGGGTTTGACCAACTGGTTTCAACTGAAAATGGCCAAAACCAGTCTCAGCCAGTTGGCTTTGAATACATCGATTTTCATAATTAAATTGGACCTATTTATCCTTTACCAAAACATTATTTATTTATTTTTAAATACCATATTAGCTACTTTAGTTTATCACTGTGCTTTCCCCTCTTTCATGCAATAGCTTGGGTGTAACAGCGTAACACATTTCAAGAGTTAAAAAGCTCTTAATGGCATTTGTTTTATTTGAAGGTTAACCGTGTCTCTTTTTCTTAGGGTTTCTTCCTTTAGAGATAAAGGATTCATGTTACTAGGCCTTAGTAAACCATACCATGCCATAGAAGACATAGCATTTGAGACTTACATTCTATCATTGTGTAAAAATTCTGTACAATTCACCTGGTTGTTGATGCATGATTATTCAATGTGATGCATTGTTGAAGGCATCCCTGACAAGAGAGTTAACATGGTAGAGCAAGGATATATTACCACCTAATATCTCGTAACAAAATATTCAGTACTTCCTTTGTTCTCGAAAAATGACTTCTTGGTCTTAAGAACTAGTTAATCAGGTTAGGTAGTTTCCCAAGTTATTCACAGCATACCATAGAACAGTGTTCACTATAGAGAAATTGGTAGCTTGTTGCTAACAAAAATCACCTTTCTGTCTAGAGCACCAGTGAATATGTTTAGGTAGTCTCCCAGGTTATTCACAGCAAACCTCATAACAGAAAATGGTCATCCTGGAGGCATGGGCTCTACATGTCTGAACTGTTTACTAGGTTTTATCTCATTACCTACAATTTGGAAGATTTCTGCTTTTATATTGCTCCTTTAAATAAACTTAGATATGAGATGCTTTCAGCACTTCTAATTGTTTCATTTCTTGTTTTTTAACCAATTAGATGGACTATTTTAAAGTTTGTAGTTATTACAATTTCTTTCTTTTCTGTATCTAGTTTCCTATAAACTATAATTAGTTATGGTTTAAATTTTCTGGTTTAAAGGCTTAGATGTTGGAGAAACTATTAATTTGCATTCAGCTACCTTGTTGCTTCTGTCATCAAAAGAAAGCTGAAGTTTGATGGTCAACACTCTATTTAAACATATAGCTTCATAATGACATCTATCTTAGATACATCCAGTCAACTCTATAATAGCAATAATTTTCGCGGCTCTCTATTTGTTTCTTACACACTTACATAAATACACATACAACCCAAAATGTAGGTGTTGTCAGTTAAGGATAAATCTAAATCAAAACTAGCCTCTGTTTTAAAATAAGAAAAGGATGTCTCAGGAATGATTTGGAGAGAAGAACAAGACCTCTCTTATGCTAAATCACTCCAAAATGCTATCCACCTTGGAGATTTTGAAGGTGCATGGGAGGGCACAACTGCTAAACGGGTAAGAGTTTTTCAAACAAAATCTTGTCGTGGAACTGGACATTGCATTTAAAATTGGGGGAATTGTAGATAAGGAAAGATAGTTTTATTTTAAGTCTAAATAAAGCCTGATACATAGGTAGATGGGACTAAAAAGTACAACCAATGATGCCAATATGTAGGGGCACCCTATGCTACCCCAAATCATAAAACAAAATATAACAGGATCAAACAAGAGAACATGAGCTAAATATGAGATCAGAAAAAGTGGAAAGAGGATAGAGTGCGAGAGATTGACTAGAGCTACAAAAGATAGGATGAAGAGGAAAAGGGTAAAAAGAATAATCTACCATGCAATCAATCACTAAGAATGATCCAATACACTGTCTAACGATATTGTCTGGGCCCTAAAAAGTACCCATGCCTGAGAGGACCTAGCTAGATGATCCTGGGAGGCATCTGCCAAACATGAGTAGACCACCTCTGCACATTCAAGGGCAGTGAAGTCATGGCTTAAAATGTGTGCATCATTGAACCTTTTGATGAAATAAATTCATAACCAAGCAAGCCACTAATTCTAACTTGTATAAGAAAGAATTTTCATTGAAATCTTCTGGCAATTGGAGAGCAAAACCTTGGAATTGGCAGGGTATTGTTCAAAAACACCAATACAAATTGAGCTTACGACAATGTTTTCAGAGATGCCATTAACATCAACCGTAGGGATATTTAAAATTTTTTAGAGGAGAAATTTACTGCTGCTAAATATCTTGGATCATTCCTCAAATGGTTCAACAATGTAGGCCACTTTTCTTTTCAAAAATGTATTGTCAGTGGTATATCAAAGTCCAAACTACAAATGACCAGGGTAAATGGCAAGATAATTTTAAATATGAAAAATCTATTGCATGCTCTGAAAAACATAGCAAAATAAGTGGAAGCAGAGATTCAGCCATGGGTAAAATTAAGAGAAAAGCAAATTTTTGCAATGCCCGACATGGTCTAGTCAAATATTATGCATACTATGAGCAGCTCGAGTGTTGTATATAAAAACAATCACCATGAATAAACTTGGCAGAAAAATAAAGCAACATCCAATACAGTTGAGCATACCTTATAAAGTTCTCATATGTTGAAACGCACTCACGTGTTGAATACTATGATCTCTGTTCAACGTTTCTATCAGATGTAAAGAGGTCATTATCAGTTGTCACTTCCTCAATACTTCCACCACGATACAAGGCCTCAACCACAATCAGAATGGACCATTTCCTGAAAATTAAATATACCATTCAAGTTAATTTTCAAGCCAGATATTCTTTACAAAAGATGAAATCCAAATCAGCATAATAATACTTCTACATGTTTGTTCAACTTTAGTTATTCTCTTTTGCTTGTGGGGTAACAGGAAGATGGAGAGAATATTTAACAAAATTTGATATCCAACCAATAAAAAAATTCATGGTCTCTTGCAACCACAGTTATATGTGCTTCCTAACCAGCGGAAGCATTCAGCTTTGGCTAGAAAAGTGATTATCACCCCTGTTCCAACTGTAGAAAGCATGAATCCACCTAATTTGGCCTTCCAGAACAACTAATAATCTATATCATACTCAGCAACTATCTTCTCCTTTACTTCAAACTTGAAGAAAAACAAGAAATATGAAGCCAACTTACCCTGATACAAAAGCTGGCTCTAGATGGGCAGGACCTCCATAAAGGGGCCTAATTTTCTCACGCTCAGCAACAATTCTATCAAGTACCGATTGTTGTTACTTCTACTGCAGTGGCATGAGCCATTCAAATCCAAGAAACCATGGATACCAAAACAAGAGAAGAATAAGCGGATTGAAAATGCAAGAATATTGCACCAAAACTGCTACTGCTAACTAGAAAATTAAGATTTGTGAACTATGATAAAAAAACCTATTTCAAAACAATTTTATACAGGATGAATTCATGAAAACAGGGAGCCAGGGAGCCATATACATGATGAATCCGAAATTCATGAAAACAGTGGGCTGAATCTGTGAGAACAGGGAGTCGCCCTCCATTTGAAAACAAATTAAGCTCCACCCTCCATTTCAAAACAAATCTAACCTCCCAAGACCAAATCAACCGTCACAATTTCACAAACCACTCCCAAACCAAAAAACCAAACTGTAAATTAGAAATGGTGATTTTGATCTCCCAAACCAGGAGCAAATATCAAAATGGGGTGATTTTAAGGAAATACGATACGGTTACTTTATCAGCCCTGGGCTAACAAAATAAATAAATTAATTTTTAAATAAAATGTGGGCTAATTATATAAAAACGTTTTTATTATTTTAATTAAAAATTCGCCCCATTAAAATATAAAAAGCCTTAAATTTCGCCTTTGGGCGATTATTCGCCCCTAATTTACCCTAGTGTGGACCCGAGTCCATGGGTGAGTGCGTTATCTTCCTGGAGATTCATATAAAGAGAGAAACCTCTTCAGGCCCCAAATGATAGGATTACACTGTTAACGATGGGTGAAGGTCAGAACAAGCTAGAGCTAAGTGATATCTAGAGTTGGAACTTCTAAGGTGATATAAGATTGAACACTGGCTTTGGATTATTTTGTGGAGTGCAGTCCATATAATGAAATCCACCTCTGCACTCTGCATTATCCTTTGACTTTGGATACAGGACACATTCTCATATTGCTTCCATGTGCCTCAATAAAGCACCAAGGTTCAAGTCCCATAGACACAATAGTGGCCTTATGAAAATAATTTCCTTCCCAACAATAGACTTGGATTTTGAATTATTCAAACAAAATGTCATTGTTCCACTTCGCGAATGGTCTTACATTATACACACTTAAGATTGGGCATTAAGAACATCAGAAACAAACAAAATTATTCCACAATTATTAGGAAAATATTACTTCCTTGGTTTCATAATCTTTTCATATATAAATAAAAGTTAGTGGCAATGAAAATGAGGAAGATGAGAGACAGGGTTGCCTTCATGATTGATTCATAGGGTGCACAATGGCTTATTTGGTGGAGGCTATAATTACTATCAAATCTATTGTCTTCTTGATAGTATTTATATTTGTGATATCTATGGCTTCAGCTTGAGTTGTAAACTCAACCTAACTATCTTATTTCTAAGATAATTCATTTCTTTAGGGATGATGCACACGAGGCCATGATTCTTGGTGGCACATTTGCTATTAGATTAATAATAAAACTTCTTCTCCATTATAGATCATTATTACTACTAATACGAAAAATTGGTAGATTTTATGGAGTGTGAGGAGCACCCCATCCTCCACTCCCTAGTTTCTGCCTCTACACCTCTGGGTGAATGTGATGAGCCTCATCATTGGGTAATTATATGGGCCTTAATTCACCTCCTAGCTTAGTCAAATCAACTATTCTCACAAATTATTGCATACTTTTGAATATATTTTGTTTAAGAGATCAGTTAGAGTTGGATATTTTCTTTGTGGTCTAATGTGCATTTAATGCAACATTAAAGGATAAAAGCAAGGAATTTTGGCAAAGAAATTTGTCAAAAATTGAATGGGAAAAGGGAGAGGAATTATAGGAGGTAAATCCTCCTCATTTACTACCCCCCCCCATTTGAATATTCCTCCATCAACTTGGAGTGCAAACAACCAAATCATGAGGACTAGAAGGAAGCCAAGCAAGTGAAAGTCAAAGCACTAGTTTATCTCGAGTTTGGGAGTCGAGTCTCCCTAATTTTAAGGAATTCATTGGAGACTTCAAATGTATAAGTAGAGAGGCCTAGGACCTCAGTAGGATTTGGAATTTTTATTATAAAATTCTACTCTATTTTCTAGCTGCAATACTTGTGACAGTTTTTGATGTAATCCATGGTTTTGATAATAAGAATGAGTTTTGTTTTGAGCCAGCATTGAGTTAACTCAGAGGGCTGAAGCTCTTGGGTTAGAGCCCAACCCCAGTAGCCAAGGTTCCTCTTTATTGTACATGTATGCTAGCATAGGTTCATGGTTTAATTATTCATTTGCTTAAGTAGCGACATTTCCATTACAGTAGTGTAGAGTAGATTGGTTGTCTTTTAGTTTGCTTCCATTTGTGCCTTCTTTCAATTAGCAGGTTAGAAAGGATAAAAAGATCCCCATAAGGTTTTCAGTAGGTTTCTCAGCCTCACCTCCCTCTGGGACCATGAATTGAGGAAGAGACCCTTCAAAAACCCCAAAAACACAAATTTCTAGTTCTTGCATGAGTTTTGGAGTTTGTTGTCTTGATTCAGTACTTGGTTCATTTCATTGTCATATTTTCCCGTCACTCTGTTTCTGTAATAATATCTCACTCATATTCTCATTTTCTTTAGCACTTTCTTCATGCATAATAGATGTGGAAGCTAATAGATCACATCTTAATCAGATTATATCTGTGGATTTCCTTATCATCCTATCCATAATGAACCTGACTAATCACTATCAACCGTGTGTTGTATAACTGACATATTAATTTCAATGTTTGACTTTAGGCACTCCAAATCTCCATCATCGATCTACTTCTCTTGATCCAATGGCTATTGCGTCACCCGCTTGCTAGCTAGAATAGTCTATCTACACTGGTGATCAATCTCGCATGATTGAATGGCTATTGCACAATCTCGCGTGAAGTCTTGCACAACCAATATCCAATCGAGAGGACATGAGAAAAGTGGTTTTCCCATGCTACATGTCACCCACTTTAGGCTAATCACGTGAAATTTAGGAATACCGCTTACCACCTATGAAGACCGATCCATCGCATCACCCACTCGTCAACTAGCTTGGCCGATCTCCACCATTGATCAATCTCAAATGATCCAACACCTATTGTGAAATCTTGTGTGATGTCTTGCATGACTGATATACAACTGAGAGCATGGGAGAAAAGTGGGTTTCTCATGCTACATGTCACCCACATAGGCTAATCGCATGAAATTTAGGAATTCCACTTACAGCTTTTATAGTGCACGAGATACTACTTACCACCTATGAAGACCTCTCCATCATTCTGCACATTTTCCACCCTTCTGTCGACACGTGACTTGATGTGATCCATCCATCTATTAACTTAATCTCCTACGATAAGATCTTTGTGCTCATCTTCCGTTAATCCCATTCATTGATCCAACTGATCCAACAGTTCCTATGAACTACTGCTTCATTACTTCTTCCTTCCACTAATTTTGATCTTTGATTGCTCTTCTGCTTGACTCCCTAAACTTTGTTCTATATTATTCAAATGCTGCCACTCTGGAGCTTTGATTTGGTCATTCAATAAGAATCCAACACTATCTGATCATCGCAATACTCCTCTGAGCATTGTCCTCTCTCTCGGATTCTTGTTGAATTCCCAACACACTTATGTCATGTAGAATTACTCTAATCCACACACAGTTCATAATTCAATTACTCAATACACACTACACTATCCAAACACTCCATAGACCTTCTAGCTATCTTCAACAACCTTCCATCCACCAGTAACATCTACAAGAAAAATTAAATTGCATGCTTGATTTTACTAGAAAGATAAAAATGTGAAAACAAATTTAGTTTAGTTTCCTTGCTGAAACATTAGTATGGTTTGATGCTCTTTACTTCTATAACTTATATAGTAGCATTAGGTTAGTGTTGATTTAGCAATTCTGCTTAGCATAGTCGTTTAAATGGTTAATTAGGATATGGTGTGATTTAGCATTACATGTTTTTTTCTTCATTACTGCAGTAGAGTAGCTCTCTTAGAATAGTTTTTCTCTTCTTCCGTCAAAGAATCAAGCTTCTTCTGACTCCACAGAAGTCTGGATTGGAACCCCTGGGGTCTCTTGCCAGATGAACAGTGACAATAGGGAGGACCTTCATTTTTACTTATGCATTTAGTACTGTCACCTCAAAGTTTGTATGAACCCCGGGTTGATAAATAAAGCTGGTGGCCTAGGACTTGCAGTATCCTTGCTGCAATACTGGCACTCATCGCTTTTTGGCACCATTTGTCTGAGTAGAATGTGATTACTGCTTTCTTTTCTTCTATTTCTAGTCTTCAATTTTTTGTCATTAGTTTATTTCTGCAAAAGTAATCTAGTAGCTTCCTTTCTTTCAGTTGTCATTATTTTCTTTCCTTTCCATTCTGCAAGTAGAATTTCAATTCAGCAAGTAACTTTTCTTCTATCAGTAATTTTCATTCAATCAGAAATTTCATTTCTGCAAAGTACTTTCCAGCTAAAAATATCTTACAAAAATCAACCCAAAAACATTTCCTTTCATGCCTCGTAGGAATAGGAAAAATTTAGGAAATTATTTCCAAATATCCCCACTGCATCCAATACCCAACCTTCTCTCTTCTTCAGTGGTCGTGAATTGGAGGAACATTTAGGTGAGCAACCTGACATATTTGAAGAACCTACAGGGGAAGAAGAAGAAGAAGATCCCACTCCTACTAATCCAATGGCTGAAAACTGAAATGACAGAGGGAATAGAGAGAGAGTTGAGGATGCATTCCCCATCAGGAAAACCAACATGGACACTAAGAGGAATAATATAAGCCCCTCTTCTCTACCTCATTTCCATAGCCTGACCATAGAGGACCTTGACACTTTCCTATTTGAGTTTGTCATTATATGTCGAACCTGTGACTATACAGATGATGAGAAAAAGTTAAAACTATTTCCATCTACCCTCAAGGATGCAACATAGCAATGGTTCATGGGCTTACCTGGAGATAGCATCACAACTTGGGCTTACACGCAACAAGCTTTTCACAACAAATATCGAGACTATTGTAGGTCAAGTGATAGTAAAGAAGAGTTTTTTAGGATGACCATGGGCCAAGATGACCATGGGCTAGGATGAATCCTTAGAAGACTACAAAGAAAGATTCCAGCTCAATTACAAAAGGGCTAAGTGTACACTTAACCCTAAGTTACTAAAGCTAGCCTTGCTCAGAGGAGTAAGGGAAGATCTTCTAGATATCTTACATTTGTTAGCAGGAGGAGATATCTACAAATTACCCTATGAGGAAATCAAAACTATATCTTTAGAAACCATTATAGGGCAGCTAAGAAAAAGAGTAGGAGTAGTCAGCCTATGGCCAGTACATCATCTTCCAACTCATCCATCAAGGGTGAAATTGGAAATATGCTGGAAGATTTCAAAAGTGAGATGCTGCAAACCCTTTCCTTGGAATTGGATACCGTGAACATAAAAATGAAGCAGAGAGAGCCTTGGCCATATTTTCCCTAAATGCACCAGGAGGCATCCTAGGAACAAATGTCCATTAAAGTACATTGAGATTTACTCGGCCTATGAGGAAAACCACACCACAGACAAGTGCCCTTCTTTACCTGGACTCAAAGTTGTATATCAAGGAGCTGAAGGGGTCATTGTCAGCTTTGCTACATCAACCAAAGGAGACCTCCTAGGCCTAGACCATACCAGCAGGGTATGCAAGGGTCATCACATGCATATTACAACCCCAACCAAACCACAATTATACCTTCTTGGGGACCCCCTATTTATCCTTCCTGGTCTGCACCCCCTCCTTCATCCTATGCATCTCAGTATCATTCCTGGCCAGCCAGCCAGTCATTTCAACCTTACGTTCTGCCACAACCTCATTAGACTACCCCACTCCAGGGGTGGAAGCCATAATACAACAATTCTCTAGCTCTATTGCCTCCACCACCTACCCAACCACAAATCTTACACTCTGCTCCACACAGGCAACCCCAGATGCCTGCCCAGCCAAATCTGAACCCAAACAATAGGTAGTCTCAACAAGTATACAGTGGAGAGACATCATACACAACTTATGCTATAGAAATCTCATAGATCAACCTAATATTTGGGAGAATTCTCCTAAATAACCAACCTCCCTCTCCACACAGAGAGCTTGAGGAATAAAGAGAGGAAACAACCTTAAAGTAAATCCACCCTTTCTTGAGAGATTAGCCCAACCACTCTAGCCTACCCCAGAAGAAACTGAACTTCTAGGAGAATTGAAAAATCTATGTGTAAAGATCCGCCTTCTCCAAGAAGTAAAAGATGTTCCCATTTACAATAAGTTGATTAAGGAGAAATGCTTCAAGCATACAGAAAGAAGAAAAAGGGATGCCCCTACTATTAATGTGATCCAGGTGGATATTGGTGGCCACCTGCCAAGTCCATCTGGACCCCCATCATTGTCTCTTTCAACATTTTCAGTTTCCTTAATTGTTGCACAACTTACTATTTTTAGCAGTTTTTCGTGTCCTGAACTTCCAGAGCCGTTTTGAGGCCCTAAATGACGTTTTTTGGGGAATCCAGGGGCAACATGGGTCCATGCCATGGACCGATGTTGCCCGTTCCAACAATGGTAGTTCTCGGATAGATATTTCTAACGAGCTATCATACGCATCAAATGGAGATCGTATGCCAAAGTTACGACCCCG
>APFE031176570.1:0-12876 GCA_000404065.3 Pinus taeda
AGTACTTGAAGAAGCCAATAATGGGGACCAACTAGTTGTATCGGAGGTTGAATGCCAAGTGTTATATCCTGGGGAGCATGGGACAAGAAATCAAAGAATACTTGGTGCATTCCTAAAGATACCAATAGAGAGAGTGAAGGCCTCATCAAGGCACTCAAATGCAGATTTTCCTCGTTTGGGGAGGAGTTCACAGTTGCTCACATATGAAGATTATATGAAATTATTGTTTGAGTCTGGACCCAAAAAAAAATGAAATTCAAGAAACTAAAAAGAGAAACAAGGAATTGGCCAAGGACAAGAGAGCTATAAGGATTGCAATAGTAGAAGCTCGATGACATGAAAGGTTGGAGAGACAAAAGGAAGGGGAAGATAAGGAATATAAAAAAAAATTGGCAAGGCAAGAGAGGGAGGAATGAAAGGTTCAAGAAGTGTTGGAAAGAGGAGGAGGGTTGACAAGTAGGGAAGGCTATGGTCTAAGTAGAAAACATGGTCTAAGGGAAGGCTATGGGACATTCAATTTGTGCCTCTGCAAAAAAACATGGTATTGCCGCCTCTAACATACATTATTAGATAAATGGGTTGACTAATAGAAAGCGTAGAGGGCCTATTACACTTATGACTGAAGAGGAGGAGTCCGAGGAGGTGGAGAGGTGTAAGGAGATGGCCCAATTAGGACATGTGTTAGATCTTATACAACTTAAATCCACAGTAGCTCAAATATGTCAGGGGAGGCCAAACCCCTTCAAAAATGGGTTTCCTGGTAAATCATGGTGGGGTGGATTTGAAAAACCACATCGAGACCCTCTGCTACGTACAACTGAGGACCTTAACAGAGACATGGCTTTAAATCTATGCCCTGCAAATGTGTCGAACTTTTATAACACTCTTTCTGCTGCATATGAGCAACACTCATATGCCCCAAACCATATATGGAATTGTGATGAAACAAGCTTATAAGAAGGAAGGAATTGTGGTATGCAGGTAATTTCCAAAAGAGGGAGCAGAAATGTGCCTAAGATTTTTGTTGAGAGCAAGGAGTGGACCACTATTCTTTCTTGTGTCAATGCAAGTGGTTTTTCAATCCCAAGATTTTATCTATTCAAAGGTAAAACACAACTAAAAAAGTATATAAAGAACTGTGAACCAGGTGCATGCATGCCTGCACATCCCCATGTATGGATGACAAAGGAACATTTCCTGAATTAGCTGTGTCACTTTGCTACATCTGTATCAAGTGGTGTCTTGCCTGAAAACAAACACCTACTGATTTTAGCTGGCCGTGGAAGCTACATGGTTGTGCAAACAATTGAGGAGGCCAACAATTTTGGCATTGACTTGTTAACATTGCTAGCTCATACAACTGACAGATTGCAACCCCTTGTTGTCAGCGTGTTTGGGCCTTTCAAGAATTATTCCAGGGTCAAGCGAGCTTCGTGGATGGAAAAGAATCTAGGGGTGGATGTAAAGAGGTTTGAGCTAGTTGAGCTTGTAAGTAAAGCATTTAATAGGGCTCTCACACCTTCTAATATCAAGGTTGGATTTAGGAGGACTAGTATATGGACACTTAATGTTGATGCTCTTATGCATGATATTGGTTGTAGCCAAGCATTTTATGTGGAAGGTCAAGAAATAGAGAAGTTACAAGACCATGTTGATGCCCAAGAAGATATTGCTTCTGTTGAAGGTATAATGTCCATTTATGAAGGGAACTTATATGGTGATGATGATAAGCATGTGAGTGAGACACAGTTCAGTCCTGAACCAATTGTCAATATCATGGAGGTTTTTACACCCACTAAACCACTTGCCAATTCTGCATGTGATATTCCATATGAGGCAGTTGATGAAGCGAATGAAAATGCAAAATTGATTTCAAATGATAATGCAACAGGATTAAACAATGAGCAATTGAGCATGCCAGCCCAGGTAAGCCCACCATCATGGTTGGTAGAGGCCATGATGAATATCAACACACATAATGTGTCTACCACCAATGAGGAAAGCATGGACATGTCTTCACAACCATTAGAGTTCAACATCGAACTTGTTCAATATTTTGTGGAAAATGGTTCGCTAGAAGAGGAGCCTATTCAACATGAAGTACCTAAAGTAGCCAACAATGGAGGCCAACCAGTTGTACCAGAGGTTGAATGCCAAGTGTCAGCTCTTGGGGAGCATGGGACAAAAAATCAAAGAATACTTGGTGCATTCCTAAAGCTACCAATAGAGAGAGTGAAGGCCTCATCAAGGCACTCAAATGCAAATTGTCCCCATTTGGGGAGGAGTTCACATTTGCTCACATCTGAAGATTATATGAAATTATTTTTTAAGACTGGACATATAAAAAATGAAATTCAGGAAACTAAAAAGAGAAAGAAGGAGTTGCCCAAGGACAAGAGAGCTGCAAGGATTGCAACAACAGAAGCTCGATCAAAGGAAAGGTTGGAGAGACAACAATCAAGGGAAGATAAGGAATATAAAAAACAATTGGCAAGGCAAGAGAGGGAGGAAAGAAAGGTTCAAGAAGTGTTGGAAAGAGGAGGAGGGGGGACAAGCAGGGTAGGCTATGGTCTAAAACAGTTTAAGGCAAATAGGATGATTTCCAATAAGTTGGACTACATTCTGGAGCAAACACCATCATACTAAGAGTTGATTAACATCCAACTCCCCCGTTATCAGCCAGGGGTTGTGCCCACTTCATATACCCCTGCGAGTGTAGGTTTAAATCCTAACTGTGTTTATATGACACCTCCACTCAATGTTGGGGTTAGTAACACAAGTGGACAATTGGGCTACTTAGTCCCTCCATGGCTACAAGGAGCAAATTGGAGTCAAGGATATGCTAACATTCAAGCACATCCTAATTAACCAATCTTGGGTAGTCCACGATACTTGGGTCAGGGAGGAGACTCAATAATTTTGGGAAATGCTAGAAATGAAGGCCATCAAGCATAGGGGTAGCATGAATTAATTTTTGTAACCACATCGCAATGTGAATTTTGTAACGATGGAATATGTTGCTTCCTTTCGTTGTAGAAGCTAAACTTATACACAATTAAGGATTATCGAGTTCATCAAATTGAGAATAATAAAGTGCTTTAACCAACCATATTTATTTGAACATAAATTACATTAAATTTCTTTCAACAAAAATAAATAATGTTTTGGTTAGCATAGATAAATAATGTTGTGGTTAAAAGGACAGAAATCCATGTTCACTGAGTGGTTTTACTTGGCACCTATCATCATATTTCAATCTTCCATCAAACAAAAATTGTTTCACCGTGACGGAAACATCCTGAAGAGATATTACTCTGACCTATAATGTTAAATGTCGCTCCGAGACCATCTTGTTTGGACTTTTCGACACTCGGAGGTGGATTGTTGAAGTAATCATACATTTTTTGCACTTATTAATCGTCCCTTTTTTCGTTAGTGTGATCGTCTTCGTATCTTCTTTTGCTACTCTTCTTCGTTTTCATTTTCTCTGTGTCATTTTATCATAATTTTAAATAACAATAAAAATTATAAGAAAGCAAATAGATGTTAAATACATTTGGATTATGTTAAATAAGCTTCTTGAGGTATCAAAATAAATAGTTACTTTTAAACTTCTCCTTTTTCCCTATCAATTTGTTCTTTTATTTATTGAATAAGACATTGTAAAATGCCACTTCCTTTCTTCTACCTACTCAAAAAGGAAGAGCGATCATTGTAGTTCAGGAAGAGTGGTCATTATAGTTCATAATTTAATTGTTTCATTTCACTAACATATTTGTTAGCTTTGTAATTGTGTTAAATCATTTTATTTGTTTCTTTTAGGGTGGTTTTAAACCTTTGAATTCATCTATTATCTATTTATATACATTTTGAGTAATGTCTAAATTCTATATGTTTTATATTGTTTTACTTACATTTTAAATGATTAATTGCTCAAAGCTGATATGATTGAGCATCTTAGATTTCTACCAGTAGCTATAATTATATTTAATTCTTTTCATAAAAACTATTAAATATAACGACTGTTTCATTTTTTAAAATTATCTTGTTTTATTAGCTTTAATGTATTATTTTAATGATTTATAACAATAATGAGATTCATATATTTGAATAGAAATAATGATAGCAACAAAAAAAATAATAAGTAAAATTAGTATTAAGAAAATAATACATTCATTATAAAGAGAATAATAATTATAAAAATAGAAAAGCATAAGTAATTTAGAATAATATGACATTTAAAATAATATTAGTACAACTATATAAATTAAATGGTTAGTAATACTTATAAGTATTCAATAATGATAAGCATCAAAATATCTTTTTATAATACATTTCATATTATCATAACTAAATAAAATCATAGAAAAATTATAATATTCTTTTAATTTAATATTATTATTATTAAGAAGAAGAAATAAAAAATTATAATTGATGTCTAACTAGGCTGAGAGATTTGTTTGCCACACTAAAGAGATTAATGTATTAAATGGATAAAGTTACATAGCCACAATCATAAATCCACAAACATGCAAATAAAAGTTGATTCATATCCGATGGATTACAACGTACAAAAGAGGAAGGAGTGTCCTCAGAGTCGGAAGGCACAACGGAGATGAGGGAAACAACTCAGGATCCGTATTAAATGGAGAGAGTCACATAGCCACAAGCATGGAAATAAACGTTGATTCATATGCCATGGATTATAAGGCACAAATGAGGAAGGAGGGCCGTTAGAGTCGGAAGGCACAATGGAGATGAGGAAACAACTCAGGGTCCCAGAGAAGGCTGCTTGGTCTAATGCTCGAGAGAATAATGAGGAGCAATAACTCGTTGGTTTCACATGACTTTCAATTTTCTAATTATGTGATTAGTTAATTATGTCATATACAAAGAATAATGAGGAGCAATAAGCTGTTGGTTTCAAATGAATCTTAATTTTCTAATTATGTGATTAGTTAATTATATCTTGTAATTGCTAACATTTCATAAATCAAAATTTATCTATTGATTTTTAATTTGTCACAGGTAGTCTCAACTATTGATGGACACTTAAAAGTATATAAATACAACCTTAGTTTTATTATCTAGCAATGAGGTTGTCACATGCATTCTCAATCATTAATTCACACTTGAAAATTATATAATGCAACCCTAATCTTACTATTTAGCAATGAGGATTTTGGGTATTAACCATTGATTGACACTTGAGAGGTAATTTAACTATAATTAAACTATTTGAACTTTGGTCTTAAATAGAATGTTGTTGTTGTTTTTTTTGTTGGAATCTGTAAACTATTCTTTTGTAAATTAGATGTTAAATAAATTTTGTGTCACCCTGGATGAATGAAACGAGCTTGAATTCATCTTAACCCTGGATCTATCAAGTATTAAGAGGGATCAATCCCTCAAAACCGGCTTGAATCCATCATTTAGAGGGATCAAATCCCTCGAGGTGAAAATCCTTTCTCAAGTTTTTAGCTCAAAGTAGAGGTTTTCACCTCAAAAGATTCAAAATAAAGGTTTTCACCTCGAAATATTTGATCCCTTTAGACTCTTAGTAGATGTGGTGTTAACATGGACCGTGTTTGGGTACATCTCAATACTTATTTTATGAGAGTAAGAGGACTTAATCACAATACTTGATCAAAACGTTTCTATGGTTATTAAAAAATTGTATGACTTCATCAACTTTGGAGGTTAAGTATTGTGAAGTAAATGAATTTTTTTTATTGCTTAAATCATGAGACATGCATATTTAATGGATTCTTGCTATGGATGGAAAAATGGGTGAGTGGATATATGGTAAGTTAAAACAAGTGAGATTTTTTTTAAATTTAGAGTTTTGTTGTTATTCACTTTATATATATACTTAACGATTATTATAAAATATTTGAAGAGCGTTAATAGAAGAATGCACTTAAAACTTTAAGATTTCAAATTGTGATCCCAATATTAAGGATATATCTGAAATGTTAGATTGGATATAGTGTAACATACTTATTTATTTTAGAACTCTTCCTTGTTTAAAGATATTTGAAATACTTTGACTATCTTTTAAAATTATAATTTTAAAACAGTTTAATATAAACTATTTATATATATTTTAATATGTGTGGATATTGATCTTAATAGAAATTTTGAAACTAAATGTTATTGAACCATAATAATTTTTAAATAAATTGAATTAATTTGAATTATTAACATTCTTACAAAAGCAAATTACTACTCGCTGAAAGTGAAAAAAACCAAGAAATAAAAATATAGGAAATTTAAATTCATTCACTTTTATATTTAAAAGTTAACAACTATATGGATTTTTTTGCTTTTGTTAATGTTAAAATAAAATAAATTTGTTTATTTTTAATTTGAAAAAAAAAATTAATATAACAAAAATTGCTAAAATATTTTTTTGTTTAATTAATGCTAAATTTTGTGGGTTCACTACTTGTCTCACTTCGAGCTAGTTGTTGTTACATTTCTAATAATAATGAAAGAAATAAACATTTATGAAAAATGCCATATCCAACTATTTTATTTAATAAAAAAAAACAAAACATTCTGAAAAAATAAATATAAAAATTAATGTTTTCTTTAAAAAATATAAAATATCATAAAGTAAAATGTAATAAAATAAAAAATGTAATAACAAAGGTGACTTCTCAACCTTCAAAGTGAATATATGAAGTACACCCGTTAAAAGGTAAAAAAATAGTTTTCTTTTGTGTTCAATTATATTTAAACATTTATAAATTCTTTGAAAACATATTTAGATTCATAAAAAATAATAATATATTTGACATAATTTATACATTTGTTTATTTTTATTTATCATTGAATCTTAATATAAAATGGTAAATTACTCTCTCATCCATATATAATTTTATTAAAAAGGTGTTTAAAAATGATAAAGTAAAGAAGTTCCGGCTTAAAAGTCAACCCTATCTATATATAACCCATATAAATATTTTTGAAACCCTTCCTATCTAAAGCAAAAATTTTAAGTTTGGTAAACGGTGTGTTTCTATTAATAATTTAGTTTAAAAATATAATTATGAGGCCCCTCAAGCCTCAACCTTGACACTATAATGACTAACTTAGACATTTAATCAACTTTGACCTTAAACAGAATCATATATTATAAAATGCATGAAATTATTACATTATAAATTTTATTAATATTTTAAATTATAAAAACAGATATTACGGCTCCCAGCTCTCAAACTTTGACACCTACATATAAAATACATCATCATTGTTGTGGCTGTATTAATACCAAGCTGTTATCAACAACAACATACAAACGTGCCATGTACATCAACATTGTTGTCGCTGTATTAATACCAACAGACGACCGTTATCAACAACAACATACTTTGTGCTGCCATGCCCAGACCAAGGAGAAAATTAACGTTATTCGGAGAGTATTTAATTGATAACGAAACATGGGATTTTACACCAACATCATCAGTTCAATCCTGACGTAAAGCCAACCCCAGTGGCCGGAATCCATGAATTGCCAGAAATGAATTGACCAACTGTGAATTGGGCTGCCTCCGTGGCGCTTGTGATAACATGAAATCCCGGCCAACTGACACGCTTTGATGTTCCTGCACCCGCGCCTGTGTTCAAGTACTCGCCGTAGTACAACGTTTGAAGGGCAAAGTTTCCGTCCCATTCCAGCCAACCGGCAAGATCGATCAAATCGTCCAGAGCTGATTGCATGAAAACAGTTCGAGAGTATTGCTTCCACGGCCTTCCGAGGTATGTCTTGATAGACCCTTCAACTGCTTGCAGATCAGAATCTGCACTTACCTTGCAGTTATGGATGGAAATCCCGGTGTTTTGATTGGGATCGGTTCTTCCTTGAGCTGTAATTGTGTTTTGTTGTTGGCTCATGGGCCTTCTTGCCAAGATGTTGCTATTCTGTATTACCACAGCTGCGTTGCCGAAGATAAAATCAACGGTCCCATATATATCTACTTCTCGGTAGAATTGGCGAAGGGAGTAAACATATAACGTGTCCTGGTACCCTTTGATACTGCAACGATACACTACCGAGAGGTCTGCGCCTACTCGAAGTGCTACGGCTTGGTGCTTCTGAGCTCCCGCAGTGTTCTGGAACGTCATGTCCTTGGCAATAAATCCATTTCCAGAGACAGCTGTCACGTAAAAACAGTTAGTCGTTTAAGATCACAAGTACAAGAGAAGAAACTTAGTTTGATAATTGTAGATAACGACATCTATAATATAATTAAAATTATAAGAAAATTGATAGCAACAACATAGGTTTAAATTGTTACCGAAAGTTGCAGAGTTGAACGTAGTTGAACCATCTTGAACATTCTTGTTTCCGGTGACCACGGTTTGATCCATGCCGTCGCCAATGAACATCAGATTTGTCATCTTCTTCGATATGTCTACATTCTCGTTATAAATTCCAGCTTTTATGTAGATCACATACCTCTTACTACTCTGTTGAGGTGCAGCGTTTACTGCTTGGGTGATGGTCTTATAATTCCCTGAACCATCTTGGGAAACCACCAAGTTTGCTTGGCTTGCAGGACTAGATGATTGTAAGAGTCTTCGATCATCTACAGATAGCCATTCTGGAAATCCATCCTTCTCGATCCGTCCGTAGTGAGAATGGAACACCTCCCGTTTTAGACTCAATAAACGACAATTTTTCAAGCTGTCGTGAGACATGCTCGAAAACTTGTACATGGAAAGGGAGTTGCTCAATAATTCTGACACATTAAGAACTCTGGAAGACAACAGAGGGCTTATGCTACTACTGGTTGTTAAATTGAAATCACGGAAACCATTCAAACAGGTGTCCTGATTCGTCAAGGCTGCGCTGAGCCAAGTGGGGATGTCTTTCTTGATGGAATCGTTGCTCAAGCAAACGTTGAGATGATCCATTGTATCTTGAAAAAGCTGGGCACAATCTAGCCATGCCGCGCTTTCTTTTTCATTCATCATATTTTTGTTTAAACTAATAGCAAATTCGTGAGCTTGTTGTACCAGTTCCATACTCTCTTTCATTACCTGACTCATCAAATTATCAATTGTTGCCGTCTCATAGGTAGTGTATGTAGCCAATGACGAGACACAGCGTTCAGGAAATCGTGTCTGGCTACAAACCGACCTTACCAAACTAGACAACGTTTTTCCACCATGAGGATCGCCGTAGCTTTCACTCGAGGAAACAGGAGCCCCAGCTGCCACAACAATGACATCAACCAAAAGTATTATTGACATTAGAACAACAAGGACAGATTGGTTTTTCAATTTTTGAACAGTCTTCTCGTGGACGTAGTCGACATCAAGTCTAATCTTCATCATCTCTAAGCTAAGGACCTTTCAACCTTGGGCTATGCTGAAATTTAAATGCAAGGTCTCAGAATATCGTTAACTCTGAAGCTATCTTATCTAATAGAAAACGCTAAAACAAATAATGGGCATGTTCTGCATGAAGCATCGACCACTCTTATAGAGTGGCTGGTTTGTCGCTACTGATCAGTGGGTCAAAGGAGTTAGGCTTGCCTTTGGCGATAACCTAAAGAAGAGCACGTGGGATCGTTATCTAATATAGAATACGGTCGGATTCAAACATAGACGGCTGATGAATCATGAACGTTCTCTTTAATAAGTAATCCATAAGGCAGTACGAAATACAACGGCGCTTGTGTCGGACAAGAATGGTTTGAACATGTCATGCGTCATCGACAATTGCTATAATTCTGCCCAAATGTAATGTAAGTCATAGGTCGGTTTCCTCTTACGTGATAAATTTGATTATCATCACCTTCGACTTGCCTTGCTTCGTTTTATCAAACACGCAATCAGTACCATTGTTTGTAGTCAGCTTAATCGTGCTGTGACATCTCCATACCAAAAATTTTTGCGGTCATAACCTTTGAATTTTGTACTTCAAGAACATTCGTGAAGGAATCTAAATTGATACGCCGTAGGAAAAAGCTGATTGGATGTATATTACTTTTAAGAAGATTGGAGATATACATGTAGATTTCTGTTAAGTAAAACGATTGTACTTAGCTGCCTAGAGGTTAAGACTTCAACGACGTTAAGCCCCAATTATAATTATTAATAATTATAACCCATTTAATTATAAACGAAATATGATTAATTATAATATTTTATGATGCAGAAATGAATAAACCACTTTTAAAACCCTTTTAACATTTTCAATAAATTTTAAATTTTACCACATGGATGTCAACGTTATGCGGTGTACCTGTGGGCTGTTTTTTTTTTTTTTTATCGATTTCGTTATTTTGTTTTATTAGTGATAATGACCATAAACGTATGCCCAAGCATATTCAATGCAGCGTAGTTGCGATAGTTTAACTAATCTTAAAGAGATGTGCCACGTCCGGACTTCAAAGATACAGAATATACGGACGGAATGCAATGCAGGGCATCTCGTCACCTCTTTGACAATATTCTTGACATACGACCGCATACGCAATTGAAATAAGTTGCTCCCCTGAATACCATTGCTCTCCGTCAAGCATGACCTCTCGCCCCATCAATCGTAATGTATTAGAAAATTGGCAACGAATTTGAATCTCCACCTCTGATGCACACAATTTTTTTTCAACGCACTTTTCGATATTCTTTTCAAATTCGAAACGTTGTTCGATATAAAATTAAAAATTAGATTCAAAATAATGAAATACGTCAAGTCCTTAATCTTGAATGGAACATCTAGAAATTCCTCACCTGCATATAATTCATGAAGTCGGCGTTCGTTCGCGATAATCATAAAACGATTTTAAAACTGCTCTCCTGTTCAAATAATCAAAAACGTGTTCAGAATCCATGTGCATTTATAGAATGATGCATTTGTAATGATATGTGGTTGCAAACGTGTTCAGAATCCATGTGCATATGCATTTGTAATGATATGTGGTTGCACCCTTGCAGTGGAGTTTCCTTCCACGAGGCCAAAAAAGTTGGGCAGAATATTTCATATATCACCATAAATGTTACCATGGTATGAAGCTACATATACTTCCCAAGAGTTATCATAAAATTTAAATATTTAAAAAATTTGAAAATATAATTAAAAAAAATCAAAATACTTATTACACTGGGTAGAAATTATGTTAATAATTTTTATATCTATTACCTAATCGAAACATAAATATTTTTATAAACACAATCACTAAATGGTTAATTAAACATATATTATGTTAATATAGTTGTTTTTCCAGAACTTGTAATAATCTTATTTATTTTGAAATGTGGTCTAACCCAACCAAATATGAAAGAGATGCTATAGTATCATTCATTGTTCTGAAAAGTTTTCTAACCCAATATGAAAGAGATGTTATAATATCATATTGTGTTAAGTAATGATTTGTAGTAATAAAAAAAGGGAAATGTAAAATTATTTAAAATTAAATTAAAATTAAAAAATTATAACAACCTAATCCATATAAATAATATTGTACTAATTCTAGTAAAATTGACCTCAATTTAAGGTGTTGATTGTTTTTGGGCTGAAAGTTTTCACAACTTGTGGTTTTGCAACTAATATTCTTATGTAATATAGACTCTTTTGTACATTTCCATACAAGCATGAATGATGACTAAATATAATAGTTTCAAGGACAAGAATAATGACTGAAATAAAATGAATAATATATTATATTTATACTTAGAGATTTGATCTTTTTCTACATGTAATAACTCCAAAATTAAGATGAATATAAATTAATATCTATTATTCAATCAAATATTAAAATTTTGATATAAATTCTATACTTATACTTTTACTTCCTTTATTAAGTTTAATAAGCTATTTTTTAATAATTAATATATTTATTTTTTAAAACATTAATAAACTAACAACAAAAGCCCTACGCAATAATGTGTCTATGTACAATAATATATTTATCTGAATGGGTACTATAATTTATTGCATTTTTATTAAATGCAATAAAAATATTTGGATAGTGATTTTAACTTTGAGAATTATAATAATTGTTTTTTTAATTATTAATAATTATAATAAATTTAATTATAAATAAAATATTATTAATTACGCAAAAATCTAAATAACATCATTTAGCACTTTCAATTATATTTTAAATTATACCACATGGATGGGAACGTACTTGTTCGCTAATTTTTATCGATATTCCATGCACGTGTTCAGTTATTTTATTGATTTCGTTTTATTAATGATAATGACCATAAAAGTACATCGAAGCATATTCAATGCGCATCTCAGTTGCCCATTGCGATCGTTTTACAAATCTATCAAAGATACGGAATGTGATGCCCTATACGGAATGTAACGCGCGGCATTTGTCTTGCTTTGACAATAATTAACAACCGCTCGCTTTGATTACGTTCATTCTTAACATACGGTCCACACACGCAATTGGTAAAATAATCACAATCACATACACAGTTCTGGTATTTAAATAAGTTGCTCCACTTTACTTTGCTCTCCACCAGCATGACCTCTCCCCGCATCAATCCTGATGTAATAAAAGATTCCTTACGTCTGCCGCTATCCCAAAATTGCCAACGACTTTGATTACTGTTGATCCACTCTAAAATATAACCTCCAACTCCTCTTTTCTTCCGTTGGTTTTTATCCGCACACTTATATTTTTTTAATGCATTTTTCGATTTTCTTTTCACCTATTGATTTCAGGATAAGTAGGAACCGTTGTTCGGCATGAAAAGACTACCCCAAGTATTACTTTAAAAAATACATTCAAAATAATGAAATGTGTCAAGCCCTTAATCTTGAATGGAACATCTAGAAATTCCTGACCTGCATATAATTCACGAAGTCGGCTTTCTTCGGGATAAGCATAACAAGATTTTAAAAAC